>RCUC01156763.1:0-89237 GCA_003697995.1 Taxidea taxus jeffersonii
TTTCCCTAACAATAAGTGATGTTGAGGATGTTTCATGTGCTTACTGGTAATTTATATACCTCTTTGAAGAAAGGTCTACTTAAGTCTATTATAATTTTTTGTTTGGATCATCTTTCTACCCCTAACTTCATCCCATCTGCATAATCCACATTAACACAGTATGACCCTGCATATTTTCTCTATCTATATGTTATATATGTATACATTTATAAAGATTTTTATTTGATTTACAAAAATTGGATACTATACATACTCTTGTACATCTTTGCATTAATCGATTTTTTGGGGTTAATGACTCATGATATTCTGTGGTGTGGACTTATTCAAACATCCTCTAGAGAAGGGCATTCATATTCCTTTTGTTTTCAGTCTTCTCTGACTACAAAAAAAGCAGGACTGAACATCTTTGTATACAAACTTGCTAGTGCTTAGATTTCTATGAAATAAAATCTTAGGAAAGGTAAAGCTTTAATAATAGATGCTACTAAATTATTTCCCCAAACGCTGTAGCAATTTATTTTACACCAGCTTTCAAATTCTCTGCCAGTAAGGTATTTTAACTGCATCTCTGCCAATAAGGTATTTTAACACTCTAACCTCCCCAACCTGATGAATATGAAATCACCCCATCATTTTACTGATTACCAATGAATGAGTGTCTTCGCGTACACTGACTGCCTAGATCTTTTTCTCTGCTGTAATTGCCTTTCCATACCCTCTGTCCATTTTTCTATTTTGTTATTTGTTCTCTACTTGATAATCTATGAGTATTCTGTTTATCATAAACATTAAATGTCTATTCTCTATGTTAGAAATAATTTTGCATAAATCTACTGTTTATCTCTTGACTTTGTTTATGGAATATCTTCTTATGCTAATTTTTTACATAGCCAAAAAATACATTTCTTTATTAACTCCTGGGGTTCTAGTATAGGTTAAGAAGCTCTCTTCCTCCCTTAGAATGTACCTATAGTTACTTCTAGCTAGTATCTATTTCTGGACTTTCTTTTCTGTATACGAAAGTATCTACATAAATGCCACCAGAGAGTAAATACTAATTTTCTTAAAAAGGAAAAATTGAAATGATAGTACTACATATAAGAAGTTATAAAGTTTTGTGATGACATGGATGGAACTAGAGTGTATTATGCTTAGCGAAATAAGTCAATTGGAGAAAGACAACTATCACATGATCTCCCTGATATGAGGAAGTGGAGATGCAACGGGGGTGGGGGTTAAGGTGGTAGGAAAAGAAAAAATGAAACAAGATGGGATCGGGTGGGAGACAAACCAAAAGAGACTCTTAATGTCATAAACCAAACTGGGGGGGTTGGGGGGGGGAGAGGGGTTGGGAGAGGGTGGTGGGGTTACATTATATGTTTAAATAAAAAAGCTTAAAGAAAAAAAAATAAAATTAAAATGCTGCTTTAAAAAAATATACAAAAAAAAATTTTAAAAAAAGTTTATAAATATTCTAGAATGCTTAAAAAAGAATGTATGCTCCCTAATTATTGGTAGCCAATTTCTTTACTTTTCATTTAGATCAAACTTTTAGCCTGTACTGTTCTAAGCTTTCCAACATGACTACGGATTTCTCCATTTTTCCTCAAAGTTCTGTATATTTTTGCTCTTTCTATATATATTTAAGGCTATGTGATTGTGTGCTATTGCGCATTTTGACGTTCTGAGGAGGTCCCCAATAAATTTATCTTCTTTCCTGTCTTAAAAAAAAAAAAAAAAAAGTTATAAAGTAACCAATATAAGAAAAAAAAAATACCTCTTTGCTTTACTCAGATTCATCTACTATAACTTTGATCACGACTGCTTTATCATTTCCACCTTATTTTTCCTCTCCACACAGATACACATACATGCACTTAAATTAAAAAAAAAAAAGGGGGGGGGCGCCTGGGTGGCTCAGTGGGTTAAGCCTCTGCCTTTGGCTCAGGTCATGATCTCAGGGTCCTGGGATCGAGCCCCACATCAGGCTCTCTGCTGAGCAGGGACCCTGCTTCGTCCTCTCTCTCTCTGCCTGCCTCTCTGCATACTTGTGATCTCTGTCAAATAAATAAATAAAAATCTTAAAAAAAAAAACCAAAACCCCAAGAACTACTGAGGGTGTGTTATACACATCATCCCTCCTTGTCCCTTAATATTCAGTCTACATTTCCTAAAAATGGAAATATTCTTCTACCCAACCACGATATAGTTTCTCATGATTATGTCTAGATATTAAGAATTTTTAAAATAAGACATAAAATGTACGAATCATAAAGAAAAAGATGTATTTTGCTACAGTAAAATTTAAAGTTTTTGCTCAATGAAAGGCACCAGAGACAAATGTAAATTAAGTCACATCTTGGGAAAATATATTTGTAACAAAAGACCACAGTTCAGGTACCACAATTCAGGTTATATAAAGAACCCCTAACAAAAGAGTAAGAAAAAGACAACCCCCCCAAATGGGTAAAGGGTACAAACAGGAAATTCACAGAAAACATAAATAAATATGAAATAAGATGGGGTGCCTTGGTGGCTCAGTCAGTATCAGTTAAAATGTCTGCTTTCAGCTCAGGTCATGATCCTAGGGTCCCCGGATCCAGCCCTACAAAAGGCCCTCTGCTCAATGGGCAACCTGCTTCTCCCTCTCCCCACCGCTCTGCCTACTTGTGGTCTCTCTCTCTCCATCAAATAAATAAATAAATAAATAAGAAGATACTCATAATTAAGACAATGCAAATTTAATTGACAAGATGCCATCCATACACATGAAATTGGCAAAAATTTAAAAATCTGACAATATACAGTTTTGACAAAGTTGTAGAGAAATGGGAACTCTCTATACACCTCTGGTGGGCATGCATATGAGTGCCACCATTTTGGAGACTAACTTAGCAAAATCTAGTAAAGATGAAAATGCTCTGAAATCCTATTTCTTGGTATATACCCTAGAGAAACTTTTACATCTATGCAACAAGGAGACAAAACAAAGTCCATAGCAGGATTTTAGAGCAAAAAAAGAAAAAAAAAAAAAAAAGGAATTATCCTAATTGTCCATCAGTAAGAAAACGGAAAAATTATGGTAAGGTTATCAATGGAATACCTCACAGGTACATGCATCAACACACACAAACCTAGCATCAACACTGAAATAAAAAGCTGCAGTATAATACATCCAGTATGAATCTTGTTATGAAACATTATGAATTGTTTAAAGGCCTCCAAATCAATACATATAATGTTAATAGATTTAATAAATGGAAGCACAAAGGTATGCACAAGAATGAACAAATGAATTAATAAAAGTAGTTATCTCTAGGGTAGGAGAAAAGGGAATAGGATAAAGAAGGTTTAATACAGGGTCCTCTACACTATTTTATTTACATAAAAAAGTATGGGGAAGGGGCGCCTGGGTGGCTCAGTGGGCTGGGGACGCTGCCTTCAGCTGGGGTCATGATCCCAGGGTCGTGGGATCGAGCCCTGCATCGGGCTCTCTGCTCTGCGGACAGCCTGCTTCCTCCTCTCTCTCTCTGCCTCTCTGCCTACTTGTGATCTCTGTCTATCAAATTAAAAAAAAAAAAAAAATCTTAAAAAAAAAAGTATGGGGAAAATATTGTATAATGTGGGCATACAGGCATTTGCTATGTTATCTGTTTTTATCTGCATATTTAAAATACTTAACAAAAAGGACATTTACATAAAATTCATTTACATGGAATAGTTTAAAATAATTCTTACTTTTTAAAATAAATATAAATGTGGGGAATAGTTTTCTTTTAAAGAAATACTACACTAAGTGCTATTATTATATGCAGCATACCTTACTATAAGTTACTAAGAAACAACCTCCCTTGAATTCCAATCTTGGTGCTAAGTCAGTTGAAGTCCTAAAAAGTAACGTGACACGCTATCAAAAACAAAACAAAAATGAAACACTTTCTAAGATGTTTCTGATAGAGAAATAGGAAGGCAGAAAATCTGTATCTCATGTAAATGTTCATTTTCAATATTAATCTCACATACCTTAAAAAAATAGAGCAATAATGCAATGCTCAAGAAACATATCATTACACATGACTTTTGGCTGATGTTGGCTTTACATTCATGAAGGCAGAAAAATGTGTTCATAAATGCCAAAACATGGAATGAGTTTTAAACTAATAGAAAGGGCGCCTGGGTGGCTCAGTGGGTTAAAATAAAGCCTCTGCCTTCGGCTCAGGTCATGATCTCGGGGTCCTGGGATCGAGTCCCGCGTCGGGCTCTCTGCTCAGCAGGGAGCCTGCTTCTCTTCCTCTCTCTCTGCCTGCCTCTTTGCCTACTTGTTGTAATCTCTACCAAATAAATAAATAAAATCTTAAAAAAAAAATAATAGCGTAGGCATGTTTTTAAATTACTTACAACAATCACTGATTTTGCTTGTTCACAATACTGGAAATCTCCGTATCGAACAGACCTACGACCCTGGTAAATGAAGATATTTTAAATTAACATAATATAAAAATATTATATTCAGTATTAATAACTTTTCATCCAGTAAACAAATAAACATATTTGAGCATATAACAACTCCAGTCAATTTTAATATTTACAACATTCATTCTATTCAATGATGAAAAGTAAATTATCTTCCTTCAAAACCATCCTAATATTTAACTCACTAATAAGTATATTTCCTTAAATGACATAACATTTATTCTTCTAGGTTGCTATAATTTGTTTTCATAACTAAATATTTTCTTTTTTTTAAGATTTTATTTATTTGAGAGACAGAGTGAGTGAGAGAAAGAGCACAAGTTGCGGGGAGGAGCAGAGGGAGAAGACGACTTCCCACTAGCAGGGACCCTGATGTATGGGACTTGATCCCAGGACCCTGGAATCATGACCTGAAGGGAGATGCTTAACCAACTGAGCCACCCAGGTGCCCCATAACTGAATATTTCTAATCTCTGGGTAGAATGAGGGCAACTCTATCTACATTTCCTTCTAAACTTTCTGACAACAGCTTACATTTATGCCCAATATGTATCTGTCCCAATATTCAGATGAAATAAAAAAAAATAGCCTAGGAACACCTGGGTGGCTCAGTCGGTTAAGCAACTGCCTTCGTCTCAGGTCATAATTCCAGAGTCCTGGGATCGAGCCCTACATTGGGCTCCCTGCTCAGTGGGGAGTCTGCTTCCCCCTCTCCCTCTGCTCCTCCCCTCTACTTGTGTTCTTTCTCTCTCTCAAATAAATAAATAAATAAATAAATAAATAAATAAATAAATAAATAAAATCCTTAAAACAAAAATAGCCTAGACTATCTTCCCAGAATAGCTTATCTGTAATAAAGGTTCAAATTTATTATGTGACATCAATATAATGAAAATTACTTACATCTCGATCTACTGTAGTTGCAAAGCCAATGGCTTCTTTTTGTGTACAGTTAACAGCTTTCTGAAGGGTATAAATAACTTGTTCATAGGTATGCACCTCATCATTAAACAGCATGCAATAGTAGGTATCCCTCTTCTCTCTGTGGGGTAAAACATTAATTATGTATTATCTAACTGCATATTCTCTAGCCCCAGGCTGATACGTATCTGTAGCAAAGTCATCTGTGGTCCCCATGCTCCATGACACCACCATCTCTTGGGGAAGATATGTATCTGACATGTAATTCTCAGTGAACTGGCTTTTATCAAGAAGAACAAAAAACTGCGACAGGGTAAAATAGGTCTGGGACTTCAGAGAACTGCCAGAGAAGTAATCTGAGACCCAAAGTCAAACTGGCTATCAATGGTTCTAAACTGGAGGCACTTCTCCACTAACTCCCATAGAGGACCACTTGGCAATGTCTAGAGACATTTTCTGTTGTCATGACTGGGGCAGGAGTGCCACTGGCCTCTAGCAGTTAAGGGCCAGGGATCCTGCTAAATATTTTACAATCCACTGGGGCACCTGGCTGGCTCAGTTGGAAGAGCATGTGACTCTTGATCTCAGGGTCATGAGTTCAAGCCCCACTTGGGATTTATATCAGAGATCCTAAAAATAATAAATAACAGTCAGGTTTGCCTTAAAGTTCACTTTGCTACCATGCGGAGAATGAATTGTGAGGGACAAGAATAGATATAGCAGTTCAGCTAGGGAGGCAATGTTGTCAATGATGAAATTAATTAATTTGGAGTAGGATAGCAGTAATGGAGAAGAACAGAAGTTGTATGATTTGATGGAGGAAGAACCAGCTGGGTTTGAAATCTAAATGGGTATAGGTGATTCAGGTTTCTGTGTAGATGGAATGTCATCTACTAAGTCAGGAAAACAGTATAAGAGAAGCAAGTTACATTCTTTTCCCTTCTATACTGGTGATTTTGAACCCATAATGAAACAAAAAGATAAAAACAAAACTCTTCTATTCTCTAGGGTCTAAATTTGTATCTTTGATCAACCATTCCCAACTTGAAGTACATCTTGTTTTACTGTGCTTTGAAGATACTGTGGGGTTTTATTGGTTTTGTTTGTTTTTACAAACTGAAGGCTTGTGGCAACGCTGTGTTGAGCAAGCCTCTTCAGTGCCATCTTTCCAACAGCACTTGCTCATGTTATATCTCTGTACCACGTTTTGGTAATTCTTGCAATACTTCAAACATCTTCATCATTATTATACTTGTTATGGTGATCTGTGATCAGTGATCTTTGATGTTATGATCATAACTGTTTTGGAGCACCAGGAACCACATCTATTTAATATTGCAAACTTAGGTATAAATGTTGTATATGTTCTGACTGCTCCACTGACCAGCTGTTTCCTGTCTCTCTCCCTCTCCCTGGGCCTCTGTATTCTGAGACAACTGAAACTCTATAATGGTCTCTAAGTGTTCAAGTGAAAGGAAGAGTCAATCGATGTAGCAACCTTCACTGTTATCTTATTTTAAGAAACTGCCACAGCAACCCCCACCCTGCTCTGTCAGCAGCCAAAAACATTGAGGCAGGACCCTCGATTATGACTCCCTGAAATCTCAGATGATGGTCAGCATCTTTTATCAATGAAGTATTTTGAAGTTAAGGTTATGTACTTTGTTTTTTTATACATAATGTTACTAGACTACAGCATGATGTAAACCTAACTTTGTATACTGGGAAACCAAAAAATTCATTCGACTTGCTTTATTGCAGTGGTCTGGTAACCAACCTGCAATACCTGCAAGATATTGTGAAGATATATTCATATGACATATATGGGTATATGTGAATATATGTGAAGATTCATACTGCAATATGGATACATGTGAAGATAGATTCATAAGGCACTATTTTCAACATTTCCAATAAAGTATAATTAACACCTCACTTTATTAAAAAACACTGAAGTGTTTAAGTATTTAGAAGTATTGAAAAAGCAAAAAAGAAACCACTGATGTTCACCAGACCCTCACTTCAACAAACTTTGTTAGAATTAAAAGCTAAAGGGAAGGTTGTTTGAGGCAGGCACATCACATGGAAAAGTAAGCCCCTAGCCTTAATACAGCCATGGCAGAATCGAACTCTCCAGTCACAACTCTCTGGTTTGTGACCTCCTCAATAATCAAACTGCAAACAGTAAAAAATGTGGGAGTTATCAGGTTTATCACACAAAGAACAGAAAAGTGTCTGTGCCTGAAACACAAGGCTTAAGGAAACTAATCAATGAACAGGGAGAAATCTCTAACTAAGTGGATCACACATATTTAAAAACTATGAAATAAAGTATTATTGAAAACTGATTACTAGAAGAGAGTATGTTCGATCTTAGCTGTATTAAACTTAATTTGAGGAATTAAAATCAAAATGCTTAAAACAAAGTTTGAACAAACAGGAATACAAAAAGGGCTGTACTTACATTATCTCTAAATCTGCTGGCAATTCACTTTCTTTATCCCAGGTTAGTATCTCCACTGCATATCTAAACATAATAGCAAAAATGTTGTAGGTTCTTGCTATCACATCTTCTGATAAGTGCACAAGAGGATCCTGTTAAGAACAGAAAATAAAAATTGCAACCATTTTAAATGCATATTAATTCTCCTCTTTCCTGTTCTGCCTCCACCCCTCAAAATACTACTGTGAACAGCTGACTGATCTTCCAGCTTTGGCTTCTCTTCAGGTTGATCCTGTACATCCTACCAAATCAAGCTTCCTGAAACATTTTGTTTATAATGATCCCAATTACTGGATAACCTAAACATAATCAATGGCATCCAATGCCTCATGAATAAATCTAAAAATTTTAGAATGGCATTCCAGGATCTTTAAAACCTAACATCAAACCATCTTTATAGCACCATATCCTACTAACCCCCAATTTCCAGAATAAACAAAGCAATGATACCTAAGGACAGATAATTGAGTTTATAGGTATAAAGGAGAGCCTCATTTTCAGCCCAACTCTAAAGGTTCGGAAAACAAGGTCAGAAAATAGCCCCTTGATGCTGTAAGAATCACTCCCTCGTCTACTTTCTTTCAGCAGTGCATGTCATGTATGTATGGAAGGGGAACTTTGCACCTTATACTTAACAGGGAGTAAGTCACAAAAATTCTAGATTAATGTGAGAAAATATTACTGTAAATATACACTAAGTTTATCATATCTTTTAGGCAAAATGTTTTACACAATTTTAATCTTAATGCTTTGCTTGTTACCTAGCTCAATGGCTAGGTAGTATTATATTCATTCCTCAAATAATAAAATAGTATGTTCTGGGGCGCCTGGGTGGCTCAGTAAGTTCAGCATCCGACTCTTGATTTTGGGCCATGTCCTGATTTCAAGGTTGTGAAACTGAGCCCAGTATCGGGCTCCCTGGTGAGTGGGGAGTCTGCTTGAGAGATTCTCTCTTCCTCTCCCTCTGTCCCTCCCCCTTCTTGTGCACAAGCTCTCTAAAATAAATAAATATATCTTTACGAAAAAGGGAAAATCAGTATGCTCCAACATCATGGAATGGGAGTCAACACATTACTGCAAATATACATAAAGGATACAGATATTTTTGCACATCCTCACCAAAGATAAGCCTAGTGGAACTGATACAAAACACATGGAGATGGGGAATAAAAAGAACAGAAGCAAAAAGACAGACTCTTAAAGGAGATGGATGGAGAGTGTGAAGAACATAAGAAAAAGTAAGAAGAGTAAGAAGATTTTTAAAAGTCTTATAGCACTTTTTACCTACAATCTTCTCAATGGTCTGCTTTATATGTCCCATGGGAAAAAATTTTTTTTATCCTACTAGCAAAGTTTATTTTACTATTTCCTACAGAGACTAGAAGTCACTAACATAGTGAAACTATCCATACAAAGAAGGAACTAGAACTGGTACCTCCAGGGGATTCATAAAAGAATGGATATTAATAATAATATGAACCTCCGGATTCCTGCGTGGCTCAGTCAGTTAAGTGCCTCTTTTGGCTCAGGTCATGATCTCAGGGTCCTGGGATCGAGTCTTACATCAGGCTCCTTCCTCAGCAGGGAGCCTGCTTCTCCTTCTGCTTGCCACTCTCCCTGCTTGAGTGTGCTTTGACAAATAAATAAATAAAATCTTAAGAAAAGGCGGGAGGGCCACCTGGGTGACTCAGATGGTTGAGCGCCTACTTTTGGTTCAGATTGTGATCCCAGGATCCTGGGGCCACCTGCTAAGTGGGGAGCCTGCTTCTCTCTCTACTGTTCCCCCTGCTTGTGCTCTCTTGCTCTGTCAAATAAATAAATAAAATCTTAAAAAATAATAATAATATGAACCTCTTGCTATACCAAAATAGAAAGCAGAATCAAAGCTCAGTGTGCTTGGTGATATTACCTTGCTATATAGTCACTCATTTCTCACAATTATGTCCCATAATACAAGACATTTAGAGAATGAATTACAATAAACAGAATTTATAAGAACGAAACAGGTCTTGAAACAGAAACAAATGCCAATTCTTGAGAATCCAAGACAGTAGTATTCAAACTGCTCTATAAAATCCGAGGCCCTGGTAAAGCTGTTTCCTGTTTAAATTACAAATTGGCTTAAAAATATATAATTATCGGGACGCCTGGGTGGCTCAGTTGGTTAAGCGGCTGCCTTCGGCTCAGGTCATGATCCCAGCGTCCTGGGATCGAGTCCCACATCAAGCTCCTTGCTCGGCAGGGAGCCTGGTTCTCCCTCTGCCTCTGCCTGCCTCTCTGTCTTCCTGTGCTCTCTCTCTCTCTGACTAATAAATAAATAAAATCTTAAAAAAAAAATTAAAAAAATATATAATTATCTATATTTTAAAATGGTAATGTAAAAATACACTCTATAAGATGTGTAATATTACATATTGGGGATCACCAACTAGTAATTTTGCCATTACATTAACCCAATTTGGGGCAGGGCTAGGAATAAAGATTTTTCTGCCTTCTTTGCATACACGTTAACGTCTTCAAAGATGGTCACTGATTAAAAAGAATTATTTCTGGTGACACCTAGATGGCAGAGTCAGTTAAGCATCTGACTCTTGGTTTCAGCTCAGGTTACGATCTCAGGGTCCTGAGATCAAGTCCCCCATTGGGCTCCATGCACACTGTGGAGTCTGCTTAAGATTCTCTCTCCCCCATCCTGCCTCTCTTGCTCACATGCACGCTCTCTCTTAAAAAAAAGAAAAAAGATTTCTGCAGTGAAAGGATGCTAGGCTATGCAAGTCCACTCATATGTACAATGGTAAATTAAATGCTAAGAAAGACTTCTGCTCAAAGTGCTCTTATGATAGCATAAGTCAGTTGGAATTTGTAAATAAATGATCATCTCACCCTATACTATATTTAATAATTGTAGTTCTTTGATTACATTTATTTTATAGAATGTAAACCCTGGTCAGTGAGTCAACTGTGAGTGACTCTTCTTTCAAACAAGAAGAAACAAGGCATATACTAAAAAGGATATCTGTGCTTACATTAGAAGGCAGGGGGAATTATGGAAAACTATTTTTTTATGTCATGGACTTTTTAAAAAAAGATTTTATTTATTTATTTAATTTTATTTTTTTAAAAGATTTTATTTATTTGTTAGAGAGAGAGAGAGCGAGCACAGGCAGACAGAGTGGTAGGCAGAGGCAGAGGGAGAAGCAGGCTCCCTGCCAAGCAAGGAGCCCGATGTGGGACTCGATCCCAGGACGCTGGGATCATGACCTGAGCCGAAGGCAGCTGCTTAACCAACTGAGCCACCCAGGCGTCCCAAAAAGATTTTATTTATTTATTTGACAGAGAGACAGACAACAAGAGCAGGAACACAAGCAGGGGGAGGGGCAGAGGGAGAAGCAGGCTTCCCTCTGAGCAGGGAGCCTGACACAGGGCTTGATCCCAGGACTCTGGAATCATGACCTGAGCGGAAGGCAGATGCTTAACATCTGAGCAACCCAGGCACCCCTGTGTCATTTTTTATAAAGTGTAAGCATATACTGTATTACAATAACAATTTTCACTGTTATCATACGCAAATAAGCTATGAATAAGGACTTTTTCCATACTCCCCAACTAAAACTAGCAATAAACTAGAAACTAAATAATTATTGAAACAACCTCACTTATTTCAAAGTTGACTTTCTAGCAAGTAATACACTTTTCAACTGATAAAAAGTAAATTCATTAATAATACTGCTTTTAGTGTCCACTGATAAATGGATAAAGAAGCTGTGGCATATATATACAATGGAATATTACTCAGCCATAAAAAAAGAGTAAGTCTTGCCATTTGCAACAACATGTATGGATCTACAGGGTACAATGCTAAGTGAAATAAGTCAGAGAAAGACAAATACCGCATGATTTCACTCCTGTGGAATTTAAGAAACAAAACAAATGAGCAAAGAAAAAAGAGATAAACAAAAAACAGACTCTTAATATATGGAATCAAACTGGTATTTACCAGAGGGGAGGTGGGTGGGGAATGGGTGAAACAGGTGAAAGGAATTAAGAGTACACTTATCCTGATGAGCAGTGAGTGATGTAAAGAACTGCTGAAACATTATATTGCGTACCTGAAGCTATTTTAATATTGTATGCTAATTACACTGGAATAAAAAAATTCTTTTATCTCTTTTATTATTTGGGATTTTAAAATTAGAATTTTATTAAAAAAAATAATTCCACTGCTGAAATTTATAAAATCAGTGTAATGTAGCATCATCAACAGCCAAATTATGGAAGGAGCCCAAATGTCCACTAATGTATAGATAAGGAAGATGTGAGATACACACACACACACACACAAAATGTAATATTACTCAGAGAAAAAAATGAATGAAATCTTGCCATTTGCAACAATGCGGATGGAGCTAGAGAGTATTATACTAACTGAAATAAGTCAAAGAAAGACGAATACCATATGACTTCGCTCATACGGTGGAATTTAAGAAACAAAACAATGAATAAATGAACATTGGGGGAAAAGAGTGGCAAACCAAGAAACAGACACTTAACTAGAGAACAAACTGACTGGTTACTGGAAGGCAGGTGGGCAGGGGGATGGGTTAAGTAGGTAATGGCAGGAGGGCACTTGCTGTGATGAGCACTGGGTGTTATATGTAAGTGATGAATCACTAAAATCTACACTGAAACTAATATTATAATGTATGTTAAATAAAAACCTGGAGAATCAAATAAAATCAAATCAGTGCAAAATACTGTTAAAGAATTCCATTACTGGAGTCCATACTACCATTAAGACACTTCAGGCAATTTTTTTTAAATAAAGATTTTATTTATTTATTTCACAGAGAGAGAGATCATAAGTAGGCAGAGAGAGAGGAGGAAGCAGGCTCCCCAGTGATCAGAGAGCCCAATATGGGGCTCGATCCCAGGACTCTGAGATCATGACCTGAGCTGAAGGCAGAGGCTTAACCCACTGAGCCACCCAGGTGCCCCCAGGCAAATTTTTTTTTTAAAGATCTTATTTATTTATTTGACAGAGAGAGATCACAAGTAGACAGAGAGGCAGGCAGAGAGAGAGAGAAGGGGGAAAGCAGGCTCCCTGCTAAGCAGAGAGCCTGATATTGGACTCAATCCCAGGACCCTGAGATCATGACCTGAGCCGAAGGCAGAGGCTTAACCCACTGAGACACCCAGGTGCCCCTGGACAAATTTTTTAACCTCTCCTAAAACTCAAGCTTCTGCACCTATAAAATATTCATAACAGCAGTATTTATCTTATAGGGCTGTTCTGAGAATTAAATGAAATAAACACAATATAGTACTTAGCATAATATTTAGCTAATAATCACAAATCTGCGTTTGAGATGGGAGCAGCACTGAGAAGTGAAAATTTCAGGTAAAACAAAGTCTTCACTGAGGTTGTTCACTCAGTGCATTTGTTACTGAATTAAATCTCACTTCAAAAAGGATTTATAGCAACTTAAGAATACATCCGTAGTATTAAAAAAATAGATGTACAAAGAGGGCAAAACCAGAATAAAGGTAGGAAAATGAAATCAAGATAATATGTTAATTATACAGACATATCATATAATTTCCAAACAGCTACTATAGACAGGCACTGTTTCCAAACATTTGACTCCATTTCCCAAAACCTTCAATAAGAGGAAACAATCAGTTACCAGACTCATAGGAAGAGAAATGTAACATTTCCTAATGCAGAGACCTAAGAGAAATTTCTTATAGCTCCTATGAAGATTATCAAAGGGGACACTCTAGCCTTCTTACTCACCCCCCATGCCCAAAGGGCCCATTTGGAAACCTGGTCTGGCATTTACTACTGTCACAGTGATGGGAGATGCTACTGCCATTTAGTGAGGGGGAAGCAGGTATAATAAACACAATGCTTCTGACAGAATACATATGGGGTCAGCCAACTCTTCTGTGAAGAGTCAGATACTGTCTCTTAGTTTTTGTACACTATAGGGTCTTTGTTGTAGCTACTCAATTTTTCTATTGTAGTGGAAAAGCAATTTTGGACAATTAACACAAGCATTGCTGTGTTGTAATAAAACTGTTTTACAGACACCAAAATTTGAATTTCCCATCTTTTCACATGCCACAGATACCATCCTATTGATTTTTTCCAAGTATTTAGAAATATAAAAACCATTCTTAGCTTATGGTGGTGCCAGTAACAGGCTGAAGATAAGCTCTGGCCTGTGGGGCCACAGTTTGCTGACCCTTGGCTTATACAATAAAAAAATATCCCATCCCAAATGCAAAGAGTTGAGAAGACCTGTGGAAGTGCTAAGCATTATCCCTATAGAAGTGTATTAGCAAGTTTTTTCCAACGTTTTCTTAAGATGCAGGCCAAAGTATAACAAAAAATACATTCAATAAAAACAATCCTATGACAGATTTTTTTTTTAAAAAGCACACTGCAAATATTATATAGCTTTCTTCCATTTCAAGCATAAAATATAAAAAACCTAGATACATGTATAAATTTAATGAGTGGGGACCAGCAATGCTAAACATAATGCTATTTTAAAAATAGCTTTCTTACAGTCTTATCCTCGTGGACTTCATTTGTCTTAGCTGAATTCTTAAATAGGAATTAAATGGCAGAGTCTGGAGGTTTTATTTTCTGCCAAGTTGCTGAAGTATGAATTCTCCAGGCAGGACCATATAATTTCAGCCGGGAAGGTGATCTTGGTAACATCTTCCTAAAATTCAGGAAATTAACTCAAGTCTGCACCATTAGCTAGCAACCCTACTAATGTATGAGGATAAGGTCAACAGAGTAAAATAAAGCAAATATTTTAGAAATCTTAGAAAGTGATTTAAGTCTACTCTAAAACAAAGACTGGAAGATAATAAAAGTCCTAAGGTTTTTCTTTTCAAATTTATTGAGATAAAAATCACAGTACCTAAACTTAACCATTTTAAAGTAAACTACTCTGTGGTATTTGCTACATTCATAATGTTGTTCCACTACCACGTCTACAGAATTCCAAAACATTACTATTACTTCAAAGTAAAACCCCTTACCCATTAAGCAGTTTCCCCCCATTCTCCCCTTCCCCCTCCCTTGGCAATCACTGGTATGCGTTCTGTCTACAGATTTACCTCTTTTCGATATTTTATATCAATGGAATCATACAATATGTGGTATTTTGTGCCTGGCTTCTTTCACTTAGCATGCTTTGGTAGGTTCATCAAAGTTCTACCATGTATCAGTATTTCATTCCTTTTTACGTCGGAGTAATATTACACTGTAGCTATATACCACAATTCCATCCATCCACCCATACATGTTACGGCTGATACTTATTTGAATACTTGTTTTCAGTTCTTTTGGGTATATACCCAAGAGTGAAATTATAGGTTCATATGGTAATTCTGTTTAATCTTTGGAGGAACAGTCAAATTGTTCCACAGCACTGAATCATTTTGCACCCCTTTTCGCAATGTACAAGGGCTCTAATTTTTCTACATCCTCGCCAACACATACTTTCTTTCCTTCTTTCTGATTATAGCCATCTTAGTGGGTGTGAAGTTATTTCAATGTGCATTTCCCTAGTAACTAATGATGTTGGACATGTTTTCATGTGTTTGTTGGTCATTTGCATTATATTTTCTTTGGAGAAAGGTCTATTCAAGTCCTTCACCCGTTTTTAACGGGGTTATTTGTGGTTTTGTTGTTGAGTTTTTACATATTCTGGATACTAGACCCTTGTCAGATACATTAAATTCCCCCTTATCCACAGCTTCAGGCACTCCCAGGGCAACTGCAGACTGACAGTCCTTCTTCTGATGTA
This sequence comes from Taxidea taxus jeffersonii, assembly GCA_003697995.1. Taxonomy (NCBI): domain Eukaryota; kingdom Metazoa; phylum Chordata; class Mammalia; order Carnivora; family Mustelidae; genus Taxidea; species Taxidea taxus. Next base: position 15,724 of record RCUC01156763.1, read on the forward strand.
CACTCAGAAGCTCAACAGTAGCCTAACATGATCTCACAATGCCTGTGGCATTCACCTTACTTCATCTCATCAAAGTAGGCATTTTATTATCTCATATCATCACAGTACAATATTGTAAGAACAAATGAGTGAGTGCACATTCACGTAACTTTTATTATAATATATTGTTATACCCGTTCTATTTTATTGTTAGTTACTGTCAGTCTCTTACCATGCCTAATTCATAAATTAAATTTTGTCATAGGTATGTATGTATAAAAAAAACATAGCCTATGCAGGGTTTGGTACCATCCATGATTTCAGGCATTAACGGGGTGTGGGGGGGGGAGGGTCTTGGAACATATCCTCCATGGATAAGGTGGGACTACTATATATAAATTTGTAAATGTTTTCTCCAATAGTTTTATACCAGTTTTCAATTTTTTTTAAAAAGCACAGCTCTTTTTGTCAAATACAGCTTTTCTATTTGTATTTTTACAAATGGAACTCCGATATTGCATATAAAAGAGGTAACAATAGAACTCCTTCAATAGAAGTGGAGAACTTTGAAATCCTGGTCACTGGGCATCTGTCACAAATCCTAAAACACTTACACAAAGCAAAGGAAACACAAAATATGTTTTCCACAGCACTCAATCACTTCATACAAAGTTTAATCTGTCCTAAACAGAGTGGAACATAGTCTAAAAGACACTGTTCTATACCATAAAATGTTAGTCAAATTTTGAGACCTGTAAGGTGTGTGCACCAGGAGCACTATTAATGTTCGCTTGTCCTACATCTATAGCAGACCTACTAACAATGCATAAGTACTTCAAATGTACCTACCTCTCTGCCATTTAAAAATAAAATGTGAAATAAAGATCTTGAATCAAACATCAAACTGTCAGAAATAGCAGAGATTTAAGTATTTATTTAGTATGAGTCCACCACATTATTACAAATATCATTTAGAGAAAAATAATGCAGAATCAATAACTTAAAACAGCACATATTTACAGCTGGAGTGACTATAATGGGTACTGAGCTATATACTGTCTTTATACTTGGTCCCATCACATAGCCAATGGCCGTGATAGGCAAGCTGGTGATTAGGACTGGCTAATGTACGCTTACAGGAAAGTACCTAGCCTACGAAATCTTAGTCACAACACAACTATACAAAAACCAACCAAGTTAACTAGTCTCTATATATGGGAAAAATATTCTTCAACGATAAATGAGGACTTAAAGCAAAACCTCAAATAATAAATCCAAATTAAATTAAATTTCCAAAATTTCAAGTGAGTACTACCAACAATGGTATGGCATCCATATGATGCAAAAAACTTAGAAAGTATATCTGGCCACTGGTTATAGTGACAGGACTATTTTGCTTACCCATATCTCATAAGCTAATTCCTATGTCTGAAAGTATTTCAAATTCATGGTTAAAACAGTATTTCCTTAAAAACGACTTAGCAAAAATATTTTTACCTCTTCTTCCTCAATTTCAGAGGTGTTAAGTTCATGTTTTTGACAGTAAGGACCCTCTTTCCAAGCTTCAGTATCACCACAGTCACAGAAACCTCCACCTCCTGATGTTGTCATCTTGAAAAAAAATTGTAAAGTATCTTGTCAATAAGTGTTTACTGAGGGCTATCAGATTATAAATAAGAGTACCCAGTGCTAAGGAAATAACATTGCTAAAGTGTTTAGTTCCTTTAGAGGAGTAAAATTAAATAAAAGTCCAAACCTCTCAATGTTTTAAAGCTTAAATAAGCCTACACTAATTTAAGCAATTTCAAAATAAAATAAACTACTTTGTAATGTCTAATAAACTACAGATATTTTAAAGAGGTAAAATTTGTCCACCTATAGGATTTCCTTAATTAAGAAAATCATGAGGGTTTTCCTGCTGGGTTTGGTATAATGTCAGTATCAATGCCATCAGGTTATAGTACTTAATGTAATATAACAGATTCCAGTAATAAAGGTAATGACAGTTGCTTTCCCCCAGGAGAGTCTCATGAGAGTATTACAACTGTGCTAGATAATGTGACCAACAAAAACCACAGAAATAGTTTGTTTTTCTTTTCTAACACCCTCTAAATAGCCTCCTTTGCCAAGGAAAGAAATGTACAAGTAAGACTGTCCAGTGAGAAAGCTTTCATCACCTGCAGGTTCAAGAATTATTCATACTTCCCTAAGATATGGCAATGATTCAAGGAATCTGGCAAGACAGACTTATTATTAATTATCAGAAATTCTGCTTTAAAAAAAAAATACTGTGAGAGTTTAGGAGTGGGTATTTGATGCAAACTTTAGAATGAGCCCTATTATATTCTGCCCCAAAAAAGTTATCTATGTGTCATATATCAAAATATAATTAATGTAAACCCACAAATGACAGTTATTCCCAGGGGCTGCAAGGATATATGCCAAGAAACACAGGCAGGCAACCATTTGGAAAATGGTAACTCTGTAGCTTCTGTGCTTCTATGGCTACCCAAGATAGGTAAAGCAGCTTAAATGAAACCAGGATTCTCTTAACTGATTTAGGAAAATAAAGAGAACATACAAAGATCCAAGGGGTCCAATTTTTTATCTATTTTAGCTCATTATTATCAATACTTGGGTAGAGTGAAGAAAAAAAGGAGGAAAAGTCCTGAGCCAACAGTGCTCCTGAATTAATAACAAGACTGTAATATTCCCTCTCTATGATTTGAGATTAGAGTGCAAAGTTCTAGCTACTAACACTTCCCTAACTTTTAAATGTCCAAGGCTTTGTCTTCAATATCCAGTAGAGGAATCAACCAGGATAGCCTTAGCAATAATCTGCCTTTGTTCAGATCCCTGATTTAAAAGCAAACATACATGATTTTTGGAAAAGTACTGGTTGCATGATAGCAGTAGAAAAATAATAAAATTCGTGGTGTCATATTCCGGGGTTGGGCCCTCTTCTACAATACAATTCTTTAATATTAAGAAATAACAAATCTTCTGTAGAAGATGACCAATAGATAGAATATTTCTTAAATTTCCTGATACTTTTCCTTACTTCTTTTCTCACACATCCTTTCCTTCAGAACCTCCCTCCTGGTTTTACCTCTCACCTTTGCCCTCTAATTTTTGATAAGATAACCTTCTGCATAAATAGAGAATTATAACAATAATAAACATAAGGAAATAGCAAACAGACTAGTTGAAAACGAATATGCAGGAACTGGTATCTGTGCTGCCGTTCCTAAACCATGTGTTCAAGAAGTCTGGATTCACAATTCATTTCTATACTGCTATCATATGTTTAACAGTATTTAAATAACACATTTATTAAACCACTCTCCTCCTTTATAATGTTAAATCTTGGAATTTAAAAAAGACAGAAAAGGTATCTAACATAAAATTTAATAGTTGGGTATGGTTATTATTTGGACATTACTAACCCTATATCGATGGTCTCTGTGAATACTTCCCAAAAAGCACTCCATGCATAAAACACAAGTTGGATCAACTGCACAGTCTCTGTAAAGTTAAAGAAAAAAAAATCAGGGTGTCATAAAAAAAACTATATTTCACAACATAATATTTCAGTTGGAATCCATCCTAGAAAAGCCAGAATAGTGAACTGCCTTGATGTTAGAAGAAAGGAAGTATTATTTCCAAAGATCTGTTAGCTCTTTGGGCAATGAAGTCAGCTTAAGAACCTGATTCTTACACTACTGGATATGTTATCTTTTACTAGATCTGGGTAAATCACATTTTCATCTCACTTCAGTTGTTTCATTTGCTTTCCTCATAATGCCAGTTAGATACATTTATAGATCATATCTTAAATAAGAGAATCCCTATACTTCCATGAAATGAGATAGGGAGTTACAAAAATCTTTAAATTTCCCCTTATCCTAGTTACTGTAACCTGACAGGCAACCATTCTTACTTACTTAAAGTGCTTACTGTGTGCTCTCTTATTTATATACATTCTTTCAGAATGTTTTTGAGTGCATGTATTTTTTATGCATATAACTCTTATTATGTCATATATCTCATTCTGTTACTTGTTCACTTCCATAACGTTATTCATTCATTTTGTAAGTGAACATCTGATTTGCTGCTTCTAATCACTACATAATATGCCATGGCATTTTTCCAAAATATTTTATCTCTCTACTCTCCCTGTACTGGACACATGGATTAACTCCAATGCCTTTCTACCATATATAATGCTGTATTAAAGCAGTATAAATGTTTTCTTACAGATGTATCTGAGACTTTCTTTGGCACATAAACTCAGGAGCAGAACTGCTGGGTCATATACATGTCAAGTTCTTAATCTGAATGCCATGCTACTGTCCAGAGTGGCTACATATCCCCTACCAGTGTAGGAGGATTTTTATAGCTCTGCATCTTCACTGCATTTGGTTTTATCTAGTTTTCTAATATGTGCAAGGCCAAAATATTTGAAATGGTATATTATTGTTTTAATTTGCATGTCCTGATTGTTAATATGTTTGATCAACTCTTCAAACGCTTATTGCTTTTGGGGTTTCCTTTTCTGTAAATTGTCTTCGCCCATTTTCCTCCTGGGATCGCTTTCTTTTATTTGCACAATCTAATCTAGAGGATATAATCACTTGGCAATATCAAACACTGCAAATATTGTCTCTCATTTGTTACCTGTATATTAATTTTGCCTATGGGTCCTTTGTTAAATAGAAGTACCTATTTTGATGCAATTAAATTCACACATACACCTTCAACTAGTTTGTATTTTGAGGTTTTTTTTTTCTTTTTTTAATTTAAGCTTTATTTAAACATATAATGTAACCCCACCACCCTCTCCCAACCCCTCTCCCCCGCCACTCCCCTCAGTTTGTTTTATGACATTAAGAGTCTCTTTTGGTTTGTCTCCCTCCCGATCCCATCTTGTTTCATTTTTACTTCTCCTACCACCTTAACTCCCACCCCCGTTGCATCTCCACTTCCTCGTATCAGGGAGATCATGTGATAGTTGTCTTTCTATGTATTTTGAGGTTTTAAGAAGTTCTTTCCTGGGGTGCCTGATGGTCAGTCGGTTAAATGGCTGCCTTTGGCTCGGGTCATGATCCCAGGGTCCTGGGATTGAGCCCCTCATGAGGCTTCCTGCTCAGCAGGAAGCCCGCTTCTCCCTCTCCCTCTCCTGCTCCCACTGCTTGTGCTCTGTCAAATAAATAAATTAAATCTTTAAAAAAAAAAAAAAAGTAGTTCTTCCCCAAACCCAGGTCACAAAAATATTCTTTATTTTCTTCTGTTAACCTTTTGGTTTTATCTTCCACATTTAGGTGGAATACATTATACCTTTGCATATGATGTAGGATAAAGTTTAACTTCTCAATATATACTGAGCTCTTTTTTTCTCAACACCATCTACTAAACGATCTTTTATCTGTCAGTTGTGGTGTCATCTTTGTAATATATTAAGTTCACACATCTCCTTGGGTCTACATCTCAGGTCTCTAATATGTGCAAGTAGTCTATTTATTCCTACACCATACCACGTTATATTACTATAGCTTTGTAGTATATCTGAATATGAATATCTGCTGGAAGTTCCCTTTTTTTCTCTTTTTAAAAAATGCTGACTTAGCTATTCAAAAACTCTTCTTTATTCTTCCACACATCACTTAGGGTAAGTGTATAGAGCCTCTCAAAAATATCCAGCTAAAATTCTGACAGAGGTTACTTAGAATTTATTGAGAATTTATTACTTCAGGAGTAAGAACACTGTTATAAAATTATGTCCATGATTATTTCTTAAGTTTTCTACTGAAATTATAAAGTTTTCTTCAGATGAATCCTTTATATTCTTGATTAATATTTAGATACTCTCTAGGTTTTTATATTCTTGATTAATATTTAGATACTCTCTAGGTTTTAAGTGATAACATATTTTTAAAAAATCTTTCTAGTTGCTTAAGGATGATGAAAGGAAGTAGCACTGATTTTTAGGACCCTTGATGAAACTCAAAGCAGTTCTAATAGTTTGTTGAATTCTGTTGTTTTTCTCCCAAGGTAAATGAATATATATAGTCTATATATAATGACAATTTTATTTCTTTCCTTAAAATATTTATGCGTTTTGATTTTCTTCCTTTATACTGTTGACAAGGACCTCCAGTGATATATTAAACAGCAGCAGTAAGAGCAGGCACCCTTGCCTTGCTTTAGATATTAAAGAAAAACTTATCTAAAGGTTCTCCATTAGTATTATGTTCATAGTAGGTTTACTAAGAATGTTACCTTCTAGGGGGAAAAAAACAACAACAACATGTATCTTGTCTTTCCTTTCCTATATAAACTATATCTGAAGCTAATCAGAGGATTAAGGAAGGACAGTGCTTCTTTTATAAAACACAAGCTAATAAAGGAAATGACAAGATAGAATATTTTGCTACCTCCTAAATAATGATCTAAACAACAAGCATCAGTGACATTAAATAAAAAGGTTAAAGAAGACCTTTTTAATGGTTGCATCTGCCATTACCTAAACCCATTGATCATCTTAACAAACAAAAAAACCAAACATCATGTGCTTCTTGACATGAAGAATTAAGCACATCAATATTTATGAAGTTATAATTCACCCCCAATACCAAATAACAATTTAATCATGCCTAACTACCTGTTTAGAGGACACACAAGGAATGAAAAACATGTTAAGCAACACCATGGGGACACAATAACCAAATCCAGACCATGGAAAATTCCACAGGACAAATGACCTGGTTTCTTAGTAATATAAATGGAGAAAAGAAGAAAAAAAAAATAAGAGGGAGAAGAACTATTACAGATTAAAAGAAAAAATGAGGAATAAGAGCCAAATGCAATGTGTGGACTTTGAATCCACCTATGAGTCAATCAGGACAATTCCACTCAGCCTAGGTATTAGATAACATTAAGGAATTAGTGTTAATTTTTTTAGGATGTTAATGGTTGTAGAGAAAAAAGCTATATTCTGAGCAAAAAGGCATGCTGTCTGGAATTTGCTTTAAAGTAATCTGGCAGGTGGGGTGCCTGGGTGGCTCACTCAGTCAAGCATCGGACTCTTGACTTTGGCTCAGGTCATGATTTCAAGGTCATAAGACGGAGTCCCTTGCATCAGGATCAGCACAGGCCGCGGAGCCTGATTAAAATTCTCTCTCTGCAACCCACTCCCCTCCCGCCACCACAATGTTCTTGCTCTCTCTCTCTCCCAGATTCCTGGGATCGTGACCTGAGCCAAAAGCAGATGCTTAACTGACTAAGCCACTCAGGCGTCCCTGCTTGCTCTCTTTAAAAAAAAAAAAATCTTGCAGGGCAAGAAAAAAAGTGCGTGTGTATATGTGTGTGCATAAAAAGAGCTACCATATGTTGGTAATAGCTGAAGCTGAGCAATAAGTACATTTAAGATTCATCATACCATTCATTCACTCTATTTTTTAATGTTTGAAAATGTCCGTAACAAAAAGTTTCTAAAAATCCAACACCAAAATATTCAGTAGTTTGCTTAGAATTTATATCATAAACAATTGCTGAAATTTATAAAATGCTTTCCAGAATCAACTCAGAAAGTTTTCTTCTCTATTAAAATGGTGAATTACACTAATAATTGTTTTAAAGATGAACTATTTAGATTCCTGAACTAAACTCCATTTGATTATGATGCATTATTCTTTTAGTATATTCCTGGATTCAGATACCTAATATTTAAAAAAAATTTTTTTAAAGATTTTATTTATGTATTTCAGAGAGAGAGTGAAAGACAGCATGAGAGGGGAGAAGGTCAGAGGGAGAAGCAGACTCCCCATGGAGCTGGGAGCCCGATGTGGGACTCGATCCCGGGACTCTGGGATCATGACCTGAGCTGAAGGCAGTTGCCCAACCAACTGAGCCACCCAGGTGCCCTCAGATAGCTAATATTTTATTTAAGATCCTTTAGGTTACATTAGTAAGAGAAATGGCTTTAGAATCTCTTGAATTTATCAGGGATTGAAAACAAGATTATATTAGGCTCATAAAGAGTTGAGGCAGTTTTCACTTTCTCCATTTTTTGTAGTAACCTGTGTAAAAAAGGGGAATTAATTTTCCTTTGAAATTTGGAAGAATTTACCTATACAGTCATACCTAATTCGTGGGAGGGAAGATCTTTGATTACCATTCCCATGTTTTTCATTCAGCTGCCTATTATTTTTCTATGAATTTATCCATTTCATCTAAGATTTTGAAATTTTTTTAGCATTTAGTTGTTTATAATTCTTGTATTTCAGAGGTTGCTAAGCTCTTTAGTGTTTCCATAGTTTTTTTTTTTTCAGGGTACCCCTAGACTAAAAGAAACAATTGTTCTATTTATCAAATAAGGCTCAAAAAACTTAGTAACTATTGGTCACTGAACAATTTTTTAACACTTTGGAATCAAGTTGGACACTGACCTTCACTGCCTATTCCACAAAGTATCTACTTTTCAATCACAGCAATGTTGAGGACCTAGCTTTGTAAGACATAACATCATCAAAAGGAATGCGTAAGTGTGTTTCTCAATTTTTCATTTTGAATTTTATGTATCTGCATTCTTTTTATTCAGTCCTGCAAGGAAATTGGCTTAATTCCAAAGAGTCAGTATATCTCAACTTTTTACTTTTGTTTTCTGACCATTTCTCTTCTCTCTCCTTTGAGAGTGCTCAATTGTTCTAGCCTACTGAGCTGGATGTTTACTCTACTTTTATTTCTTCTTTGAAATAATTTTATTCATAGGAAAGGTTCAAAAATAGTAGAGTTCCTTTATACCCTAAACAAATCTTTCCTCATGTTAACAATAACACAAGGAAATAAATATTGGCACAATATTATTAACTACAGCCCTTAATCAGAAGTAATCAGTTTTCCCACTATGGTCCCTTTTTCTCTTTCAGGATACAATACAAGATTCCCCATTGTATTAGACGTCATGGCTCCTTAGTCTCCTCCAAATTCTAACAGTTCCTCAGCCTTCTCTCGATTTTTGTGACCATACCCTTTTGAGGAATACTGACTAGTTATTTTGTAGAGGTCCCACAATTTGGGTTTGTCTGACATGTTCATGGTTAGATTAAGTTAGGTATTTTTGGCAAAGATACTACAGAAGTGATGTTGCAGGAAGTGATGCTCTGTCCTCAGTACATCGTAACATGGGGCACATGATGCTGATGTGATATGCCATAGTACTGGTGGCATTAACTTTGCTTACTTTGTTAAGATGGTGTCTGCCACAATGCCCACAATAGCCAAACTATGGAAAAGAGCCTAGATGTCCATCAACAGACAAATGGATAAAGAAGATGTGGTCTATACATACAATGGAATATTATGCAGCCATCAAAAAACACCAAAATCTTTGCCATTTGCGACAACATGGATGGAACTAGAGGGTATTATGCTAAGCAAAATAAGTCTAAGACAATTATCGTATGATCTTTCTGATATGAGGAATCTGAGAAACAAGACATAAGATCACAGGGGAAAGGGGGGAAAAATGAAACAAGATGAAACCAGAGAAGGAGACAAAACACAAGAAACTCTTAATCTCAGGAAACAAACTGAGGGTTGCTGGAGTGGAGGGGGGTGGGAGGGATGGACTTGGGTATGTGCTATGGTGAGCACTAAGAATTGTGTAAAACTAATAAATCACAGACCTGTACCCCTGAAACAAATAATACATGTTAATTAAAAAAAAATGGTATCTGCCAGATTCCTTCACTATAAATTTACTACTGTACTTTTTATAATTAAATATATTTGGGGAGATACTTTGAGACTATGCAAATATCCTATTTCTCAAACTTTCATCTACTACTTTTAGCATTTATCAATGGATGTCTACAGTTATTGATATGTTATTTGCCTAATGATAACTTTCTATTTTCTGCATTCCTGTCTTATTTATTAATTGGAATTTTTCAGTATGGGAAAACTACCGAAAATATCCCTTCTCTCCCATTCATTTATTCATCCAAATACTTCTATCAGTGTGGGCTCATGAATATTTATTTTATTCTATGGGTTAGAATTTAATCCAATCATTTTACTGTTCAAACGGTTTCAACTGTGAACAACAGGAGCTCTTTCAGGTTGGCTCCTGTGCCCTTTCAACATGTTCCCTCTTTTTCTTGGGGGGAGAGAGCAACACAACATGTTCCAAACTTAATTTGTATTTTCTCTGTCCCAGCCCCGGAATCAATCATTTCATCATGGAGCTCTAATTCCTATTACCAGACACTGGTATTAAGAAACCAGTATCTGGGGCGCCTGGGTGGCTCAGTGGGTTAAGCCGCTGCCTTCGGCTCAGGTCATGATCTCAGGGTCCTGGGATCGAGTCCCACATCAGGATCTCTGCTCAGCAGGGAGCCTGCTTCCCTCTCTCTCTCTCTCTGCCTGCCTCTCTGCCTACTTGTGATCTTTCTCTATCAAATAAATAAAAAATAAATAAAATCTTTAAAAAAAAAAAAAAAAGAAACCAGTATCTGGGGACACCTGGGTGGCTCAGTTGGTTAAGCGGCTGCCTTCGGCTCAGGTCATGATCCCAGTGTCCTGGGATCGAGTCCCACATTGGGCTCCTTGCTCAGCAGGGAGCCTGCTTCTCCCTCTGCCTCTGCCTGCCTCTCTGCCTGTGCTCCCTCTCTCTCTGATAGATAGATAGATAGATAAATAAATAAATAAATAAATAAAATCTTAAAAAAAAAAAAAAAAAGAAACCAGTATCTGGGTACTAGATGTGCTCACTGCTACAGGAGTTCCATTGTTCTAGGCCCTTTCAGCAGACAACACCAGGAAATGTACAGCTACTTTTTAGTATTTTATTTTTTTCATCATGATAATCCTCATCCCCTATTTTCCCCATCTCCCACCAACCTCCCCTCCGGTAGCCATCAGGTCATTCTCTACAGTTAGAGTCTGTTTCTTAGCTTGTCTCTCTTTTCTCTGCTTGTTTGCTTTGTTTCTTAAATTCCACATGAGTATGATGATATAATTATTTGTCTTTGACTTATTTCCCTTAGCAGTATACTTTCTAGCTTTATCCACATTGTTGCAAATAGCAAGATTTTTTTTTTTAATGGCCAAATAATATCCCACTGTGTAATATATACCACATCCTCTTTACCCACTCACCTATCAATGGACACTTGGGCTCTTCCACAGTTTGGCCATTGTGAATAATGCTGCAATAAACATGGGGTGCATGTATCCTTTGAATGAGTGTTTTTGTATTTTGGGGGCAAATATCTGGCAGTATGATTACTGGATCATCAGGTAGTTCTATTTTTAAGTTGTTGAGGAACCTCCATATTGTTTTCCATAGTGGGTGTACCAGTTTGCATTCCTACCAATTGCTTTTTCTTCACATCCTTGTCAACACTTGATTGGTTGTTTTGATTTTGGTCATTCTGACAGGTGTGAGGTGGTATTTCACTGTACTTTTGATTTGTAATTCCCTGATGAATGATGTTGGGCATCTTTTTCATGTGTATGTCAGCCATCTGTATGTCTTCTTTAGAGAAATGTTTGTTCATGTCTTCTGCCCATTTTTAAATTGGATTACTTGTTTTTTGGGTATTGAGTTGTAGGAGTTCTTTACAGGTTTTGGATACCAACCCTTTATCAGATATATCATTTGCAAGTAGCTCCTCCCATTCATAGGCTGCCTTTTAGTTTTGTTGATTGTTTCCTTCTCTGTATTTAAGTTTTATTTTCTCTTGCTTCAGGAGATATATCTAGAAAAATATTGTTATGGCTGATGTCAAAGAGATTACTGAAGCTCTTTTCAAGGATTTTTATGGTTTCAGGTCTCACATTTAGGTGTTTAATCCATTTTCACTTTATTTTTTTATATGATGAAAGAAAGTGGTCTAGTTTCATTCTTTTACATGTGGCTGTCCAGTTTTTCCAACACCATTTGTTGAAGAGACTGTTTTTCCCCACTGTATATTCATTCCTCCTTTCTTGAAAATTAATTGATCATACACTTATAGGTTTACTTCTGGGTTTTCTATTGTTTCATTGATCTGTGTGTCTATTTTTATGCTAGCACTATACCGTTTTAATTACTACCACTTTGGGGCGCCTGGGTGGCTCAGTCAGTTGAGTGTCCAACTCTTGAGTTTGGCTCAGGTCATGATATCAGGGTCCTGGGATTGAGCGCTGATTTGGGTTCCATGATCAGCGGGGGAAGTCTGCTTGAGGATTTCTCTCCCTCTGCTCATGTATGCATACACGCTTCCCTCTCTCTCTCTGGTAAATAAATCTTAAAAAAAAAAAAAACAATTATTACCACTTGGTGTTTTTTTAAGATTTTACTTACTTATTAGAGAGAGAGAGAGAGAGAGAGAGAGAGAGAGAGGGCCCGTACATACAAGGAGGGGGGAGGGGCAAAGGGAGAAGCAGACTTCCTTCTCAGCCGGGAGCCTGATGTGGGACTCAATCCCAGGACCCTGGATCATGACCTGAGTCGAAGGCAGATGCTTAAAGGACTGAGCCACCCAGGCACCCTATTTTGTAATATAACTTGAAATCTGGGATTCTGATACTTTCATTTTTGTTTTTCAAGACTGCTTTGGCTATTCAAGGTCTTTTGTGGTTCCACACAGATTTTATGATTGTTCTAGTTCTGTGAAAAATGTGTTGGTATTTTGATAGGGATTGCAGAGACTATGGATTGCTTTGGATAGTAAAGACATTTTAATACTTGTTCTTCCAACCCATGAACATTCCATAGAATGTCTTTCCCATTTCCTTGCATTGTCTTGAATTCCTTTTATCAGTGTTTTATAGTGTTCAGAGTACAGGTCTTTTACCTCTTTGGTTAAGTTTATTCCTAGATATTTTATTGGTTTTGGTACAATTGTAAATGGGACTGCTTTCTTAATTCACTTTCTGCTGCTTCATGATTAGTGTACAGGAATGCAACAGATTTCTGTTCACTGATTTTGTAAACTGTGACTTTACTGCATTTGTTTTATCAGTCCTAGTAGCTTTTGGGGGAAGTCTTTAGGGTCTTCTATATACACTATCATGTCACCTGCAAACACTGAGAGTTTTACTTCTTCCTTACCAATTTAGATGCCTTTAATTTATGTTCTCTAAATTGCTCTGGCTAGGACTTCCAGTACTGTGTTCAATAAAAGTGGTGAGAGTGGACATCCTTGTCTTGTTCCTGACCTTAGGAGAAAAGCTCTGTTTTTCACAATTAAGTAGGATGTTGGCTGTGTGTGTTTCGTATATGGCCTTTCTTGTGCTGAGATATGTTCCCTCTAGGTCTACTTTGCAGAGGGTTTTTTCTCATGAATGGATGTTGTACTTTGTTAAATGCTTTTTCTGCATCTACAGAAATGATTATATGGTTTCTATTCTTCCTCTGACTGATGTGACATATCATGTAGATTGTTTTGCGAATACCGAACCACTTGATTGTGGTGTACAATTTTTTAAATGGATTCGGTTTGCTGTTATGTTGTTGTGGATTTTTCCATCTATATTCATAAGAAATATCTGGCCTGTGGTTCTCTATTTTTGGTAGGTTTTCATGATATTCTGTAATGACTGCTTGTATTTCTGTTGTGTTGGTTGTTATTTCTTTCACCAATGATTTTATTTGGGTTTTCCCTCTTTCTCTTTTTTAAAATGAGTCTTGATATAGGTTTACCAATTTTGCCGATCTTTTCAAAGAACCATGTCCTGGTTTCATTGATCTGTTTTTTTGTTTGTTTTAGTTTCTATATCATTTATTTCTGCTTTACTCTTTATTATTTCCTTCCTTTTGCTGGGTTTGGGTTTTGTTCTTTTTCCAGCTCCTTTAGGTAAAAGGTTTGGTTGAGATTTTTCTTGCTTCTTAAGGCAGGCCTGTATTGCTATAAATTTCCCTCTTAGAATCACTTTTGCTATATCCCAAAGATTTTGGACTGTCTTGTTTTTGTTTTCATTTGTTTCCCACCACATAGCTTATTTTTAACCTTTCTATTTTCTTGGCAAATATTTTTAAAGTATATATTTCCTACTGAATGAATACTCTTTTAGCTATGTCCCCAAAATCTCAACACATGTTTTTATCATTCAATTCTATTTCTAAATTTTCTTAGTGATTTCAGTGATATTCTTTTACTTAACATTAGCAAAGTTAGCTTCCAAACATAAAATTTATTTAACCTAACCTTTCCTAGTTTCAAATTTTATTAAACATAGGGGGAAAACATGGCTCTGAGCCTCAAGAATTAACTGAAGTTTCCTTTATGTTAAATAAACAGAATGCTTTTCAAAAATTAAGGTGTAATTCACAAATAAAATTCATCTTTTTAAAAATGTCCACCTTAGGGGCACCTGGCTGTCTCAGTCAGTAGAGCATGTGACTCTTGATCTCAGGATCATGAGTTCAAGCCTCATATTGGATGTAGGACTTATGTTAACAACAACAACAACAAGAGGGATGCCTGGGTGGCTTAGTGGGTTAAGCATCTGCCTTTGGCTCAGGTCATGATCCCAGGGTCCTGGGACTGAGTCCTGTATCTGGCTCCTTGCTCAGCAGGGAGCCTGCTTCTTCCTCTACCTGCCTCTCCCCTTGCTTGTGCTTACATGCTCTCTCTCTGATAAATAAATAAAATCTATAAAAAACACAAAAACAAAAATAAATACTATGCCTTATTCATTTTTAAAAAAGTGTCCAATTTGGTAGCTTTGTAATATTACTAGGTTGCACAAACATGACCAACCAGAATGTTTGGAAAAATGTCTATTCAGATCCTTTGCACATTTTAAAAATTTGGTTGTCTTTTTGTGTCCTTTAGTTTTCTACGATAAATTCTATTTGTCAGATATAAAAACTGCTATTCCAGCTTTCTACTGTATCGTAGTTTTGGCTGGCAGTTTTTTCTCCGTTTCTATTCCTATTTTTACTGACTTTCAGTTTTACTTTGCCTCTCATAAACAGAATTTTTGGGTTTCTAAAAATCAACCTGGGAGCCACTCTCTTTACACAACTACAAAGAAAAGTAAAGCCAGACCCTTGTTCTCTAAGAGCCCATCATTTAACAGAAAAGATAAATGTGTACAGTTACAGGACCAGTTGTTAATTGCCACATTAAAGGTATGTTGGTTTGGTGAAAGCACACACAGATCCCTGAGATTTCAGAGCTTTAGCAAAAGCAGTCATCTCCAATCCTTCTTGAATCACATGTTTCTTATGAAAATGTTTAACGCATGCACTATGTAAATACATTTATATTACGCACATATCTCCATAGTAATTTACATATATTTTAAAGTTATATTTATGCATTACTAGTATGTAGTAAAATTAGTCCCTCACTTACACTACTGTCTAACTGGAGTCCCAGTGGAAAATATGAGGCAGAAAGTATACTTGAAAAAGTAATAACCTGAACTTTCCAAATCTGATTAAAGACATCAACTTATGATCCAAGAAACTCAAGGATACAAAAAAAGAACATACAGCCAGGCATATCATAGTCACACTGCTGAAATCCAACAATAAAGTAAGAATCTTGAAATGCCAGCTAGAAAAAACCAGCACACTTGATACAGAGCCACATACATATGCTAATAAAAATGGACATCATCAAAACTAACAGAGGTCCAAAGACAATGGAACAAGATCTTTAAAATGCTGAAAAGGGGGGCACCTGGGTGGCTCAGTGGGTTAAAGCCTCTGCCTTCAGCTCAGGTCATGATCTCAGGGTCCTGGGATCGAGCCCCACATCGGGCTCTCTGCTCAGCAGGGAGCTGCTTCCTCCTCTCTCTCTGCCTGCCTCTCTGCCTACTTGTGATTTCTGTCAAATAAATAAATAAATAAAATCTTTTTTAAAAAAATGCTGAAAAGGGGGGGGATTTGCAGTATCAACCCAGAATTCTATACTCAGGAAAATATCCCTAAAAAATGAGAGCAGACTTCCAGTTTCTAGTGGGCATGTAAGAAGTTTGGAGGTTGCCACACTGTCCTAACAAGTAGAAAAGTTAAACAAACTGAAAAGCCAACAATACTACTTAGATTTCCAAAGGAGTAAGATTACAGTCTACCCCTGAAATTACAGAGACCAAGAAATGAATACAGAGACACAACTTGTGAGAGCAGAAACCCACAAACACAAACCTCTACAGGAACCAGTGCTGAGGTAGGGAAACCTGAACCGTACCTGCCAAACTGCTAGAGGCTCAGTGTGAATGTTTGAGAGATTAAAACTCCAGTCACTGGGAACCAGAGGGGGACTCAGTCATCGGGGCTCTAACATTTTGGTGAGTTTTATTTCCTGGAATTCTACTAGGTTTTCACAGTGAACATCAGAAAAAAATCTCAAGTTTCTAGCAGGTAGGAAAAAAAGGAACCATTCTGAAATATGCAAGGGCATTCTGTTCTTAAAAAGTCTGCCCTTAGGGGCCCCTGGGTGGCTCAGTGGATTAAGCCTCTGCCTTCAGCTCAGGTCATGATCCCAGTGTCCTGGGATCAAGCCCCGAATTGGGCTCTCTGCTCCACAGGGAGCCTGTCCCCGCCCCCCTTTCTCTGCCTGCTTGTGATCTCTGTCTGTTAAATAAATAAATAAAATCTTAAAAAAAAAAAAAAAAAAAGTCTGCCCTCAGAAGAAACTATAATCAGAGCTTAACCAGCTAAGGTTTTTTCAGCGTCTAACTGACCTGGAAAAGAGAACTATCCACTTCCAGCCCACTCTAGCCATCTTGTCCCACATAAAGACGCGGGCGGGTAATGAAAGGCACATGAGAAGTTCAGAGTCCAGAGGTACAGGCTCACTAGAAGACTGAGATCTCATCATAGGATAGAAAATGTTTCCCTTCTCCCACACCTTACTACCACATCACTAAGGGTCTATGGAATTCCTTTTACCTAGTGTATCATATGCCCGGCTATCAAAAAAAAAAAATTATAAGACTAACTAAAAGACAAAAAATTCAGTTGGAAGAGACAGAGCAAGCATCAAAATCAGGCTCACGTTATGTCAGAAATGTTGGATTTATGGGGTGCTGGGTGGCTCAGAGGGTTAATAAAACTGAGGGTTGTTGGAGGGGAGGGTAGTGGGAGGGATGGGGTGGCTGGGTGATAGGTGATTGGGGAGGGTATGTGCTATGGTGAGTGCTGTGAATTGTGTAAGACTGATGAATCACAGACCTGTACCCCTGAAACAAATAATACATTATATGTTAATTTTAAAAAATTTAAAAGATACTCACAAATGATACTATAGACAAAGGGCTGAAATCCAAGATCTATAAAGAATTCCTCAAACTCAACACTCAAAAAAAAACAGATGATCGCATCAAAAAAGGGGCAGAAGACATGAACAGACACTTCTCCAAAGAAGACATACAAATGGCTAATAGACACATGAATAAATGTTCATCGTCATTAGCCATGAGATATCACCTTATACCAGTTAGAATGGCCAAAATCAGTAAGACAGTAAACAACGTGTGTTGGAGAGGATGTGGAGAAAGAGGAACCCCCTCTTCCACTGTTGGTGAGAATGCAAGTTGGTGCAGCAACTTTGAAAAACAGTGTGGAGATTCCTTAAGAAATTAACAAGAGAGCTACCCTATGACCCTGCAATTGCACTACTGGGTATTCACCCCAAAGATACAGATGTAGTGAAAAGAAGGGCCATCTGAACTCCAATGTTCATAGCAGAAATGACCACATCCACCTACAGAGGAATAGAGATAAGAACTGTATCTGGATTTCTCAAAAGCTATGCAAGCTAGAGGAGAGTGGAGTGGAATATTTAAAATGTTGAAGGATATGGGCGCCTGGGTGGCTCAGTCCTTAAGCGTCTGCCTTTGGCTTAGGTTATGATCCCAGGGTCCTGGGATCAAGCCCTGCATGGGGCGCCCTCTTCAGCAGGAAGCCTGCTTCTTCCTCTCCCACTCCCCCAGCTTGTGTTCCTTCTCTGTCTCTCTCTGTCAAATAAATAAATAAAATCTTAACAAAAATGTTGAAGGATAAACCCCACCAACCTACAGCTCTGTATCTGCAAAATTATCTTTCAAAAGTGAAGGAGAAAGAAAAATTTTCTTTCTCAAATTAATTGTAACTCAAATTAATTGTAAATATGTACTGCAAATTCTAAGGCAACCACAGAAAAAGTGAAAAAAAAAAAAGTATAAAGAATGTTATAATAGGTAGGAATGGCTCTATTAACAACTGATAAAGTAAACCTGAGACAAGGAATATTACCAAAATTAATAAAGGACACTGACTATTCGTAATGATAAAAGGGTCAATACGAAAGGAAGTCACAGCAATTATAAATATCTATGTATGTGGCTTATAAAAGAGCTGAAAGATAACTGAAAAATAAACTGATAGAACTAGAAGAAATAAATAAATCCACAATCACATTAGAGTATTTTCATACACTTTTCTCAGTAATTGATAAAAACAACTAGTCATAAAAATCACTAAATAGGCATATAGACAACCTGATTGGCACTACCAACCACCTTGTTCTAACTGACATTTATAGAATATTATAACCAACAACTGCCAAATACACCTTCTTTTCAAGTGCATATGGAATGTTCAACACTGTCCATGCTCCTGAATCATAAAACAAGTATTTTTTTTTTTTAATTTTTTAAACTTGCAGGGAGCCAGCCATGGGGCTCGATCCCTGGACCCTGAGATCAGACCTGAGCTGAAAGCAGACCCTAACTGACTGAGCCACCCAGGTGCTCCTCATAAAACAAGTCAATAAATTTCAAGAATGAAACCTTATAGAACATTTGTGTTAGAAATGTTACAGTATCTAGGAAAGCCTCAAGTTTATAGAAATTAAATAATATACTTCTAAGTAACTTCTAAGTAACTGATGAATTAAAGAATAAAATATAAGCACATTAAGTCTAAAATAAGCAGAAAGGAGAATAACAATAGGAGCAAAAATCAATGAAACAAAACACATAAAAGAGAACATTAACAAAGCCAAAAATGGATTCTTTGGAAAGATTTATAAAACTGGAAAACACAAATCACTAATATCAGGAATTAAAGAGGGGACCTCACTACAGATACTACAGACATCAATAGCTCATAAGAAAATACTATGTATAACTTTATATCAATAAATCTGACATTATATAATCAAACATATTTCTTGACACAAGATGAAATACAGTTCTGAACAACTATAATAAGTATGAAAGAAATTTGTCATCAAAAACTTCCTTCAACAGGGGCACCTTGGGTGGCTCAGTGGGTTAAAGCCTCTGCCTTCAGCTCAGGTCATTATCCTAGGGTCCTGGGATTGAGCCCCACATCAGGCTCTCTGCTCAGCAGGGAGCCTGCTTCCTCTTCTCTCTCTCTCTCTCTCTGCCTATTTTTGGTCTCTGTCAAATAAATAAATAAAATTGTTTTTTAAAGATTTTATTTGTTTATTTGACAGACAGAGATCACAGGCAGGCAGAGGGGGGCGGGGGAAGCAGGCTCCCTGCTGAGCAGAGAGCCCTCCCAGGGCCCTGGGATCATGACTTGAGCTGAAGGCAGAGGCTTTAACCACTGAGCCACTCAGGCACCCCCAGATAAATAAATAAAATCTTAAAAGATAGGGACGCCTGGGTGGCTCAGTTGGTTAAGCAGCTTCCTTCGTCTCAGGTCATGATCTTAGTGTCCTGGGATTGAGTCCCACATCGGGCTCCCTGCTTGGCAGGGAGCCTGCTTTTCCCTCTGCCTCTGCCTGCTGCTCTGTCTGCCTCTGCTCGCTCACCCGCTCTCTCTCTAACAAATAAATAAATAAAATCTTAAAAAAAGAATCTTAAAAGATAAACAAACAAACAAAAAAACTTCTTTCAACAAAACACCAGGTTTTGACAGTTTGTTTTACTGAAAAATTTTATCAAACACTTAAGCAAGAAATCCTATCAATTTTACATAGATTCTTCAGGAAATGTAGAAAAAATAGTTCTTAATTCATTTTATAAGGCCAGCATTAACTCAGATATAAAAACCAAATCAACTGTAGAAGGTGACAGATTGGCATACTGCACAGAACACAATCACAAAAGTCTTTAACACAGTATTAGCAAACGGAAGCAAGTAATACATAAAAGTTAAAATACATGATAATCAAGTTGGGTTTATCTCAGTAATGAAAAACATTTGAAAAATCAATTAATGCAATCACTAATGGAATAAAAAAGGAAAATTATGACAATTCTGAAAGCTGCAATATAAAAGCAGTTGACAATATTCAACAGTCATTTATAATACTTTTAAAACTCTGCAAACTAGAAATAGGAACTTCCTCAATGTGATCAAGAGTATGTAAGAGAGGGGGGCCTGGGTGGCTCAGTGGGTTAAAGCCTCTGCCTTCGGTTCAGGTCATGATCCCAGGGTCCTGGGATCAAGCCCTGCATAGGACTCTCTGCTCTGCAGAAAGCCTGCTTCCTCCTCTCTCTCTGCCTGCCTCTCTGCCTACTTGTGATCTCTGTCTGTCAAATAAATAAATAAAATCTTTAAAAAAAAAAAAAGAGTATGTAAGAGAAAACTATACCTAACATTATACTTAATAGTTTAAGACTGAATACCTTCCCCCCTTCCCCTAAGATTGGGAACAAGGCAAGGAAGTCCCACTTTCACCAATAAGGTACAAAAAAGAAATAAAAGGTTGAAAAGGAAAAAATAAAACTGTCCCCTGGTTGCGCTCTCTAGCTCTTTCTGACAAATAAATAAATAAAATCCTAAAAATAAATAAATTAATTTAAAAAAATAAAGGAACAGAATTTTAAGATTTATACTAATCAGTTCAAGGCTAACTATAGCAAGACCAGCAAGATAATGTGGTTACTGCTCTAAGAACAGCCATCTCAGTGAATGGAACACAGTAGTCCCCCCTTATCTGCGGTTTTGCTTTCAGGAGTTTCAGTTACCTGTGGTCAGCCAAAGTCTGGAAGCAGATGATCATCTTTCTGACATGGTCAGATCAATAATGGCCTAATGCTATATCACAATGTTTATGTCATTCACCTCACTTCATTTCATCATGTAGGCATTTTATCATCTCATGTCATCACAAAAAAGGGTGAATACATACAATAAAATATTTTGAGAGAGAGACCACATTCACATACCTTTTATTACAGTATATTATTATCATTGATGTGTTCTGTTAATCTCTTACTGTGCCTAATTTATAAATTCAACTTTATCACACGTATGTATATATAGCAAAAAACACAGTTTATATAGGGTTTGGTATTATGCATGGTTGCATCCATTGGGAGTCTAGGAACATATCCCATGTGGATAAAAGAGGGCTACAATAAATTATGGTGTTCTGAAATAGACCCACACTTATATGGTCAAATGTTTTTTGATAAGGTACCAAAGCAATTCACTAGGGAAAGGAAAAAATGGTGCTGGAACAACTAGATATTCACATATAAATATGTGAAGTTCAACCCCTCAAACCTCAACAAGTAGTTGTTTGAATGTTTTCAAATATTTCAAAAAAATGTTTGAGAAAGATCATAATCCCAGACATAAAATCTAACATATCCAAGTTTATAAAAGAAAATATACAGACTGTGCTACCTGGGAGAAGGCAGACATTTCTTAAATCATCAGAAAAGAAAAAAAACTGGTAAAATGACATCATAATTAAAAACTTCTGTCATTAAGACACCATATAGGCAAGCCAGACTGTGAGAAAATATTCACAAAACACAGCTAACCCGGAGTATCGAAAGAACTTTTTATTATTGAGTGTTGACTAAATAATAAAAAGACAAACAATCCAATAAAAAATAGACAAAAGACTGGAACAAAAACTTTGGAAGTTAGATGAATGAGCAAAGAGTACTTGTAAAATTCCATCAACATCATTGATCATTAGGGGTAATTAAAAACATAATGAGATACCACTACACAGGATGGTTATAATTTAAAAAACTAACATCATCAAATGTTGGTGAAGATATGGAGCAAACAGAATTTTCACACATTACTGGTGGGAACAAAAACCATTTTGGAGAAAGTTTTGGCAGTTCAACATATACCTGCCCTTTGATTCAACAATTCTACTCCTAAGGATTATCCATGAAAAATTAAACATTAAGTCTAGAAAAAGACTTGTTTGCAAATGGTAATAGTAACTAATATATCAGGTAAGAATGCTCACTGTATTAGATTACTGTCCAGAAAGGCCTATTTAATGGTATCTTAATATTCCTAAAATGTGTCATAAAAAGCTGAAGATTTTTAATAGTCCAAGATTTATGTTATTTGGACTATTAAATACATACAAGTATGTTTAGGTACAGAATAATAAGACCCAGTACTTTAGTATGCTGCATTTAAAATAATGCTGGCATAAACTGATATGATTTAGAGGAACTTGGGTGGCTCAGCTGGGTAAGTGGCTTCAGCTCAGGTCATGTTCTCAATGTCCTGAGATGGAGCTTTGGTTGGGATCCACACTCAGCCTATATCTTTCTCCTTCTGTGCTCCTCTCCTGGCTGTGGTCACTCTCTCTCTCAAATGGATAAAGAAATAAAAAGTAAAAATAAAAATCATAACTGATATGATTTATGAAAGAAAATTACCATTTTCTTTCCTTTAAATTTAGAAAATTTTGACAAAAAAGGGTGGCCCTATTCGTTAATTGTCTGCCTTCAGCTCAGGTCATGATCCTGGAGTCCTGGGACTGAGTGCTGCACTGAGCTCCCTGCTCAGTTGGGGGTTTGTGTCTCCCTCTGCCTCTCCCTCCGCCTCTCCCCCTGCTCAGGCTTGCTCTTTCTCTCTCTCAAAAATAACTAAAAAATCTTACTAAAAAAAAAGCAATTAAAAAAAAAAGGTCATAGAAACTTTACTCAAGAAGCCTCTAACTGGAAACCATCCAAATGTTCATCAGTGGGCTAATGGATTATGGGCAATTATAAGGACATGCATACAATGGACTACTACTCAGCAATTAAAGTGGAACCAATTTCCCACAATCATAACAACATGGATAAATCTGGCAGATATTATGTGAGTAAAAGAAGCCAGGCACAAAAGACTGATTTCATTTTTATGAAGTTCTAGAACAGGCAAAATAAGGTGAAATTATCAGAATAGTGGTTACCTAGGGGCTGGAGCTACTCAGAGGGAAATTTCTAGTCAGATGGAAATATTCATATCCTTTTTTTTTTTTTTTTAAGATTTTATTTATTTGACAGACAGAGATCACAAGTAGGCACAGAGGCAGGCAGAGAGAGAGAGGAGGAAGCAGGCTCCCTTCTGAGCAGAGAGCCCGATGTGGGGCTCAATACCAGGGCCCTGGGATCATGACCCGAGCCCAAGGCAGAGGCTTTAACCCACTGAGCCACCCAGGTTCCCCCAGAAATATTCATATCCTAAAGGCATGTGAGTTACATGAGGTTAACTATTGCCAAAAATGTACAATTAAGATTTGTGCCTTTTGAAATATGTAAATTTTCACTTAAAAAAACACACACAAAACTCGATTGGGCATCAAAAGGAAAATTTTAGATCTAAATCTGAGTTTCTGTACCTGAAAGGATCAGCTCATAGTAATCTAGTCATAATTCTACTGTTTCCTAACATCTAGACAAAGGCATACATATAAAGTTGATATTATACCCCACGCATGCCTATATTCGACCCTGCAACAAACTGGCAGAGAGTAATTAAAAATAATCACAGATCTCTAAAGCAAGAATACAAGACTCATTTTAGATAACTACAGGAATCCAAACTATCTAGGAGGTATCAACTGCCCACTCCCTGTCATTTTCCCGGGGCAAAGAGCAGTGCAGACAAGGCAATTTCAAATACATAGAAGCTCAGAGTGACAACACGCAGCACTGAAATTCTACTTCAAGGTATTTACCTTGAAAAATACTGGGACATATATAAAAAGAGATGAGTACAAATATGTACAGAGTATTCTGTGCAGCAGTTTATTATGGGGAAAAACCCTAGAAGTTCCCCATTTCTAATTTCATTAACAGAGCAATGAAATAAATTATGGCCTGAACTTACTATGGAAACAGAGCAGTTAGAAGAGTGATGATTTATATATACCGACAGGGAAAGATCTCTGAGACAAACTGTTAAATGGAAAAAAGTCACAAATGCAATATACACAGTATAATTTCATTCATGAAGCACATCATAATTAGAGGTAACCAGTATTTTTAAAAACTAACATAGCATTGATTTCAATCTCTAGACTATTTGTGGCAAAAACAGTCTTATAGCTCAGCTAAAAAGAGATCAAGTTTTCAAATTTTTTAAAAGCCAAGAAACTAAACAAACTCTTCTTATTGGAAATAAGAGGTTCTTTCTTCCACATTAGACCTTTATATTTCCACACAGAATAGAAATGAAATTATGTCTATCCCTCTGCTTGAGATATTACTCATGGCTCGGTAACTCATTCGAAGACTCCGTGTTTGGTTTAAAAATTCTTACCTATATAATTCCTCAAGTGATGTATTTATATATTACCTCATTTTTCCTAACTGCTCTGGGAGGAAGGAAAAATAACCCAAAAACCTAAAAAAATCATTGAAGATACTTCTAATGTTCATCCACAGAGTGAGTTTACCATCTCTTCTAGACACAGGAGAATTATGCCTCTCTACCCTGTTTTGCAGTTAGACAGTGGCCTTCAGATTAGTTCTGGCTAAGGGGATATGGGCATGGTTGCTAATTCTGATGAGTGCAATTTATTTGCTGGGCAAGACTCTCTAGCCCTACTCTTCCCTTGCTGTGCTGAACCCTAAAAAGCATTAAGTTGAGTTTATGAAGACGTAATATGGTGTTAAGTAACTAACCACGATAGAACCCTCGACTCATTGCCTTCACCAATCTGAATGGGTCACAGTCTGAGTGATAAATACATTTTAGGTAGTTCAGATCTTCAAGACCGCAGGTTGGTTTGTTATTTTTAGCGTAACTTCATCTATCATGAATAAGAGAATCAAAGTTAAGAAAAAAAGTTAAACCTGAGCAAAACCATTTAATAGTTTATAATAAAGCATCATAAAGCATTATCTGGAAACACACACTAAGAATATTCCTGATGGCAGCATAACTCCCCAACCATAACTTCTGGTTATCTGTAACATTCATGCAGTAAGTTTTTAAAGTTATTAGTTAAAAAAAAATGTTGTCAGGGTGCCTGGCTGGCTCAGATGGAAGAGCATGTGACTCGATCTCACATAATGAGTTTGAGCTACACCCAATGTATCTCTACATCGGGTGTAGAGATTACTTAAATAAATAAAACTCCAATTTAAAAAAATGTTCTCAATTTAACTATACAAAGAAATCACTGGAATTAAACCCAATTTCTTTACATCTAACAGAAGTGTTAAACTCAAATTAAAATTTATACCACACTAAAGTATGATTTCATATTCTAATTTTTTTTGTTAATGGTTATAAAATGGTAAACAGTTATGATCAATACTAAGATTACTGTCCCTAATAACCATCCCTATTTAGAAAGGAATAACAAGTGTTAAATTTGACTACACTTTTCCTAATAGATAACTGAGTACAAACAAATATCATAAAATACTAGCCTGCTGCCTGATGACAGGTTTTTCTGATATCACAGAGGCTTTAGCAAGATAATTTGGGACCTATACAAATTTAGAAACTATGAACAAATAACTACAGAAAAACTAACCTAATTCCCTTCACAAATCCCTTTCCTAAGTACCACACATAAAAGACTCCTGAATAGTGGGAATGCAAGCTGGTGCAACCACTCTGGAAAACAGCATGGAGGTTCCTCAAAAAATTGAAAATAGAGCTACCTTATGACCCAGCAATTGCACTACTGGGTATTTACCCTAAAGATACAAATGTAGTGATCCAAAGGGGCACGTGTACCCGAATGTTTATAGCAGCAATGTCCACAATAGCCAAGTTTTGGAAAGAACCTAGATGTCCATCAACAGATGAATGGATAAAGAAGATGTGGTATATATATACAATGGAATACTATGCAGCCATCAAAAGAAATAAAATCTTACCATTTGTGACGACATGGATGGAACTAGAGCGTATTATGCTTAGCAAAATAAGTCAACTGGAGAAAGACAACTATCACATGATCTCCCTGATATGAGGAAGTGGAGATGCAACGGGGGTGAGGGTTAAGGTGGTAGGAAAAGAAAAAATGAAACAAGATGGGATTGGGAGGGAGACAAACCAAAAGAGACTCTTAATGTCATAAAACAAACTGAGGGGGGTGGGGGGGAGAGGGTGGTGGGGTTACATTATATGTTTAAATAAAAAAAACTTAAATTAAAAAAAAAAAACAAAAAAAAAAAGACTCCTGAATATAATTTTTTTCTAGTTCAAGAAAACCTCTATCCCGTAGACATGAATAATTTTTGTCCTTGAAGGATCTAGTTTAGAAACTCCCCTAGAATTTCAATAATCATATTTCATCTTTCCAAATGATAGACTCCATGTTATTTTACCAGGAATACATGAGACATGGGAGTAACAGGAGACATTCATCCCCAGGACCCCAGCATGGACATTTACTAAGAGTTTACCGTGTGCTAAGAACTGTGGAAAGCAATACACAATGGATCTCTTTTACTTTCTTGACAACTCTGTAATTGAAGACTGTGTCTGGCTTTTGTCCCAGGATTTCTGCAGGGAACTCTAAATCCTTACAATTTCCTGTGATAGGAGTATCTTTGTTATTCATGCTGCCCCCTCTACGTGAGAGTTTATGCTAATGAAAGGGAGAGTGGTGATAGGTCATACTAGAAAGACAAACCATGTGATTGGAGGGTTGGGGCTTTCAGCAGCGTAATATTAGCCCTACCTCTAAAGGGAAGTGAAGCTAGATATTAAGTCCATGGGCAATGATTCAGTTAGTCATTCCTACACAATGAAAACCCAACAGAACTCTGGACACCAAAGCCCGGATGAGAGTCCCTAGTTGCCAATACTATGTGTGGATCATCATGCATTAATGTGTCCAGAAGATAATGTGTCCCTGAGGACAAGAGGAGCTTTGCATTTGGAAATCTTCCCACGTATCTCCTTGGCTAATTCTGATTTGTATCCCTTTTCTGTAATAAAACTTTAATCATAAGTACAGCATTTTCCTCAGTTCTTGGAGTTGTTCTAATGAATTATGTAACCTCTGGTAGTCTGAGATACCTGAAATTTGCAGCCAGTTGATTAGAATTGAAGGTGCCTCTGAGAATCGCTACACTTGCATCTGTATCTTGGACAGTCTTAAAGGACAGTACCTTTAATCTGGAGTGTGGCCAACTTCAGGTAACATCAAAGTTTATAAAGATCTGTTAAGAGTGTAGTCCAAACTTAGGACCTACTGGACCCTTTACAGATTAAATCTTTCTCTCCCACCCCAGGGAGAAAGATTTCTGTTCTTTCACGTGAGATTCTCACCAGACACTGCTTTCTTTCCTTTACAGCTCAGGTAACTGACCAATCTGTTTCCTCTTTGAGTAGGCCACACACTGTTCTGTTCTGCCTGGTTTCTTATCCCTGTAAGGCTGGCTAGAAGATAGATTTTCCAAACTTTCTTATCATTTCCACTGCAGTGTTTGTTGTTTGCATCCCACCCTGCTTCTCTTCCTCAAACTAGTATATCACCTTTCTTTTTTTTTTTTTAAAGTTTTATTTATATATTTGTCAGAGAGAGACAGAGAGCGAGCTCAAGCAGGGGGAGCTGCAAGCAGAGGGAGAAGCAGGGAACCCGATGTGGGACTGGATCTCAGCACCCCCCCGGGATCATGACCCAAGCCAAATGTAGCTGCTTAACTGACTGAGACACCGAGGTGTCCCCATCTCTTTTTCATTTTATAGGTTTTTACTACCGGTCACGAAAAGAGAAATAAAAGTATGCATCCTTTGACCCAGAAATTTTACTTACAGGAATGTATCCTGTGATCTACTTCTACATGTGCACAAAGACATACAAAGATATTTAGTGTGTTATTATTTATAATACTACAAGCCACCTAAATATCTATTAATAAAAGGCTAGTAAGTAAAGGATAGACTATTTTGCAATAGAATAATCAGCCATTAAAAATATAAGACAAAGTCGGCACATGTACTCTTTCTTTAATGTTATGTAACAATTTTCAATTAGCAATAATCGTGCCTCGGATAAACCTCATTGGCTACGATACTGCCACTGCGCAAAGCTTGTTATGTAACAATTTTAAGGACAAATTTTAAACGATATCAACGACGTGAAAACAGTTTAAGTGATATGCCAGCATTTACTGAATAAAATACAAATGCTTGCAAATGTATCCCTTACCAACTGTGCCTTCCTTCCATTGATTATATACAACCTCTTAATACAGTTAGAATATCCAGAACAGGGACGATGGATTAACCTAAACCCCTGGACTATAGTGAAAAGAAGTTATATCTCAGAGAAACTCCAGGCTGACATACCCAAGTTCAAACCTGACCACATGTAATAAAGAAAAAAAATCTACTAAGATCAT
The DNA here is from genome assembly GCA_003697995.1 of Taxidea taxus jeffersonii. NCBI lineage: Eukaryota > Metazoa > Chordata > Mammalia > Carnivora > Mustelidae > Taxidea > Taxidea taxus. The sequence goes on from RCUC01156763.1 coordinate 44,230, forward strand.
CTTTTAGTTTCACCTACAAATCCTTTACGCATACCTAACCTTCCAATACAGGAAAATAGCTTTTCAGTGCACCATTTTCATTGAGGGAATAAATACATTCCTCTTCCTACCATCCCACTCCACTCCTCCAAAATCCCAAAAGCCTATTCCACAGTCACTTTTGAAGACAAGATTCTTACTTCCTCTTCTTCTAGTAATGGAAGATCCCAGATCCCTGTCAATTTAATCGAGGTCTCCGTATAAAGTATTCAAACCTGTACCCAACCTCTTTTCCCATGGGATGGACCCACACTGACACATAGGAATTCCTGGGACTAACAAAATTTCTGAATACTGTGCCTATGGTTAAAAGATAAATGAGGTGGCAATAAATTCATAAGAGAGATTAATGTGCTATATACTGGCAGCACCAGTTGTCCTATTAATGATTTGGCTGGATAGAAGAATGAATAGTAAAATCTAGAATGGGAAGGATTTCTTACACATAATCATGAATAACACCTCCCAAAGTAGCTGGCTTACAATAAATATGATATTGCCACCAGATAGGTATGGAAATAGGCAAAAAATAAGAACACTCAAGCAATTTAACTGAAGTAGGAAAAGCAAAATATCTTTAAAACTGTCCTCTGTACTTTGAACAATATAACAGACATTTCCTTAATAAATACTTGCTAAGCACCTAATATGTATGAGGCTATTATTAGTGCCAAACCACTGCAATGGGGAAAGAGTATCTTGTAGACTAGTCTAACTGGGATTTATGAGGGGAAAAAAAGATTCAGGCCCAGTTCACAATACCATCACCAAAAGCTCCTTCTCCAGCCCATATAAGTTTATTTAATATTCTTTGCAGGTACTTTGTAGTATAGAAGTACTATAATGCAACTTGATTTTCTGCTTAGAACCAAGTGCTAGTGAGTTTCTGGGACCAGTGGAATGACCACAAAAAGGACTGCTGATTTTTTGTCTAAAACCATTAAAAAACAAAACTACCTAGTTCATTGTCTTCGCTTCATATACTAATATCTTAGCAACAAAGAACATCTCTCAAAATTTGGGAACTAGACAGATTTAGTTGCAAGAAAAACAACATTTTCCCTATTTTTTCCTCTTTTACTGAATATGAATAAAAAGTTTGTAAGGGACCAATATATGAGAATCAATCAAAGGTAAAATGAAAAGATAATGGACTTTAGAGTCTGAGAGCCCCCTGGCTTCAATTTTTATGATTGCAAGTTAAATCACTTAACCACTCTGAGCCTTAGTCTCCTCAGGATTATTATCTCAGAAGTCTGTAGATGGATTAAACATGATTTCATATTAAACACTTAGCATTAAATGTGGAGCCTCGAAGGTGCTCAACAAACATAAGCAACGTTGTTAAAATAAATATTGGAACTTCCACTTCTGGTTACAACAGAATAACTAGTACTCAAGCAGCTTCCCACTCTACACAGCCATAAAACCAGATGAATACATAAGGTTCTCTCACTGAGTGGGCAAATTCCCACCTGTGGCACAGTGAGCTAGAATCTAAGCAGTACAGGAAGGTCCCACTGAGCTGAGACTAGATCAAATTTGGGGGCAGGTGAAAGAACTAGAAACCTTGGGTCAGGGTACAAGAGCGGAAATGTATACAGGTTGGGTGGGGCCAGGAAAGGACAGAAGTCTATATGGAGGTCACCTACGGATGAGTTCTTGGCTGAGGGCTGGGCTGCACATACAGAGGGTAACACTCTTCAGAGAATGGCTGCTATATCAAGAGTGCCACAGAGATAACTAAAGTCCAGCCAACGGTGCTAGAGGACTCTGGACTTCTTGTCAAGGCAGACATCCAGCTGATTCAACACAAAGGCATGACCTTGTGTCTTAAAAACTTCTTTTAGATCTGCCCTAACGAGGGGTGAGGGAAGGCTACCATGACCCAGCATAGGGTGTGGAGCCCAAATGGGATAAGGCAGTGGTGGCAGCAGCAAAGAATGGTCATATGTAAGTAAATGATCAAGTAAACATTTTAGGATAATGAGAATCGGATTCATCAGAGACAGAAGTTAAAAATATGCAAAGGGAGAAAACAAGAGAAGGCTGTGGCATTGGATTGGACTGCAGAGATTACTGCAAATGCATGATTTTCAGTATTTCTTTCAATATGTATCTACAGACATCTATATATTACAGATCCACTGAGGTGACCTGGAATTAGTGACATACCAATAGCAACAAGCACACCTACTATTTTATTTCTTAATACTAATGTCTACTGAAAAGGAACAAGGCTCCCTGAAGAAATAACTGATTTCAGGTCTGGGGCAAGAGAAAGTCCAAGATGTGCCCTAAACATCTTGTGTTAGAACAAGAAGTGTTCAAAAAATGATGCAGACATGAAAAGAACAAAGAAGACAGCTTGAATTGCCTCCCACTAGTCAAATACAGAATATTTGAACATTAAGAATGGGATTCCATGAATATACACTGAGATAAATAAATGAATAAAATGAATGTTTAATAAGAAATAGGACATTCAATAGCATAGAGTACCTCCCCACAAAATATTTATTGGCTACTAAGAGTAAAAGAGTAACTTCACAGCAGAGAAGTCCTGTCAACACCTCTTTAATCAAGTGATCAAAATTAATATCACCAGTTATCAAACAAATCAAAATCATATGCTACTTGATAGGGTAAAATGAAATGAGAACATGTTATTTCTGTGATATTCCTGTGAAAGATGCAACCTGACTCCAACATAGGTCAGACAAACATAAATGGACTTTTTTGTAATCTTCAAAAGTATCAAGATCATGAAAGTCAAAAAAATAAAACAAAAACCACACCAAAACAACAATAAAAAACCCTGAGAAAAAATTCCATATCAAAAATTAAAAGATATGACATTCAAATACATGTGTTGGAAATGGACTTTTTTGCTACAAAAGACATTAGTGGAACAAGTAGATCTTAGTTTCCTCGTCTGAACATCGTGATGTTAAAATAAATCTATTACAAACACCAATAGAAAACTCAAAGAAGTTTTTATAAAGACAAAAAACTAAATCTAACAGTATTTCAAAATATAAAAAGACCTCCGCTGATATTCTAACCACGATTATAAAGAAAGACTACCATAGACACTTACAGACCTTAACCAAAACTGATCTTATTATATTTAAGTCTTATAGGAAAAAGTGTTAAGGAAAAGAAATGTTACATAATGCCTCTATAAATAGTACAGCCACGCAGTGGAATATTCTCTAGCTATACCAACTGATATGGACAAATCGAGACTTTGTTAAACACAGAAAGGAAAATTTAGACCAGAATATATAACACATACTCCCTTTTGTATGTATGTTTGTATATATGTATAAGATAGCCATATATATGGGCCTGACTATGCATTAAAAAGTTCTGGAAAAATACATAAGAAACTGTTAACAATGACTAGTTCTGTGAAATAGGAATAGATGGTTTTAAAGGGGACAGGGCACCTTCCTCTCCATCTTCTGCGCTTGTACACTCAATTTTCAACACTAAAAAAAAAAGAAATCACCAGCTAGAAAACTATCAAGAAAAGCAAAGAAATGATTATTTTAAGTCAGGGCAGCAGTTAAATACAGGGCAGGAAAAAAACATACTGTGGTTTTCTGGAATGCTGATCATGTTCTATTTCTTTTTCTTTCTTTTAAAGATTTTATTTATTTATTTGACAGAGATCACAAGTAGGCAGAGAGGCAGGCAGAGAGAGAGACGGGGAAGAAGGTTCCCCGCTGAGCAGAGAGCCTAATTCGGGGCTCAATCCCAGGGCCCTGAGATCATGACCTGAGCTAAAGGCAGAGGCTTAACCCACTGAGCCACCCAGGCGCCCCTGATGTTCTATATCCTGACCTGGAAAAATAATTACATGAATATTTGTTTCATGATTATTTAATAAGCCATATATATTTGTGCAGACTTTCCTTTTTTTTGTACAGACTTTCTTAGTATGTACGCATTTCATAATTTTAAAACAAAAACATAAAGTTTCAGGAAAAAAAGTAAAAACAAGAGCCTTTTAGAAAAAAAACTATAGTATTTTACCTGCAAGAGTATGTAGGTTCTCCTACTTTAAAAACACGACCACAAAGATGAGAAGGTTTGTTTGCTTGTTCAAGTTTTGGAAATCCAAATGCAGGATCTTCACCACAAAGGTACCATTCCATTGGTCCCAACAAAACATGCTGTGCCAGCATGTCCTCCTTCTGTGGAAAAGGGTTGGGACCCCTGCAGTAGATTTTGGGTACATAGTGGGCTAAATGCTGGTACACTTCTCTAGTGAGGTCAGTTGCTTGCAGCCATTTCTTTAAAAAAAAAAAAAAGAAAAAAGAGAAAAGAAAAATTAGGTTTAAACAATGTCAAACTGCTAATCTGGATAAACCTACTATATATTCCTTTAGTACAAAACAATGATTAAGATAATCACATAAATTATTTTGTTGACATTAACTCATCCAAAAAGGGTAAAATTCATTTAGAACTTTATTAAAATGCCACTGTTTAAGAATTCTACTTTACTTAAAGTAAAATGATCCCTCTCCTCAAAATTACTCTTGAAGCAACCTTCTGTAGGCAGTTATAGGAAAATGACCACAACAAATCATCATGTAAGACACAAACCATTATGCCCATCTAAATTCCATTCTAATGCTTTGCTCAAATGATATACTGCTTGTGATTTGGGTTCTCATGTCAGTTTGCTAACAGGAAGAGTATGCAATGAACATGAACTGCCTTACACAATGCCTACTTACACTTTTCATTGATTAATAAATGATATACCAGTCTCTTATGAATAGGAATCTACCAGGGACTTTGTTCCATCAATTATGCCTTCTTTCCCTGATCAACCACTCTGTAAACCCTTTCCCCTTTGCTCACCCTGCTCAAAAACAAAAGCTACTTTTCTGTCCCAAACTTTGATATCCAACTACCTGTGACAATTAATCTCCTTTCAACTAAATTAGAACTGAGGTTAATAAGATGACTTTTGGAAAGCCCCTAAGGATGGAGACCTGGTTGCCAGGGGAACACAGCATGTGTTAAGAAGGTTGGAAATAATAGCCTCCATCCCCAACCTCAGGGAGGGGAGAGGTGCTCTGGGTTGAGCAAATCATTAACGGCCAATGACTTACTAATTATGCTTACATAATGAAGCTTCCATAAAAATTTCTATGTTGGGGTTCAAAGAACTTCTGGAATGGTGAACCTAGAAGGGCTGGTGCACCCAGATTCAGCACGGAAGCTCTGCACCCCTTCCTACATACCTTACTCTATGCATCTCTTTCACCTGCTGTTTCTGAGTTGTATCATTTTACAATAAACCAGTAATTTATTAAATAAACCATTTCCCTGACTTCTGTGAGCCAATCTAGCAAATTATTGAACCTGAAGAGGGGGTCATGGGAACCTTCAATTTGTAGCCAAGTCAGACAGAAGTTCTAGGTAACCTGAGGACCCACTGTTTGTGAATGGCATCTTAAGTGGTGAGGGGATCAGTCTTGTGGGACTGTGCCCTTAATCTGTGGGATCTGATTCTAATTCCAGGTGTTATGGTGTCAGAACTGTAGGACATCCACTTGTCTGTAGGGAATTAGAGAACTGCTTAGTATGGGGAAAAAATTCACACTCAGTGGCCACCAGTATTGTTAAGTGTAGAGAGAAACAGAAGAAAGTCTCTTGATTCAAACACCAACTCAATAGGTCTAAAATTGAACTTATGATCTCTACTACCCCTTCTCAAAAACCTATTTCCTCCACTTCCCTATTTTAGATACAAGCATCTACCTAAGTATCCACACCAGAAAAACCTGAAAATCTTCCTTCCCCGTTAGTCTTGCCCTTGTACAGCCCATTTTCCAACCTCACTTCCAGAGTGATTCTTGCAAAACGTCAGTCTGATAATGTCATTCCCCTTCCCCTTGCATTTAGGATCAAGTGAAGTCCCCAACATGATCTATAAGGTCCTCTGCCTCTGTCATACTTGTTTCTTCCTCCTGACCTGTAGTGCTGTTCTCTCTGCTTCACAGGTTATTTTCTACTCATTCTTCAGAACTCATTCTTCACATTCTCTAAGATGCCTGCTCAGCCCATTCCTCATTCCCATTATCCGTTCCCAATTCCCCTAGGTCTAAAATAGAACCCAGTGTCAGTGGGCATTTAGTAAAATCTTTTACCTGAGTGACTATAAACATGTTTATACTACTTACTATCATACGCATTGATATTGCAGAAAGATGCTACTTGTGGCTTTAATGAAAGCAGAGATAATAAATCTAGGCCTGCAATCTCTAAAAATCAAAGCAAGTAAGCCCTAGATAAGGCATCCTTCAAACCATCTCCTTTCCTTTCCATTTTTACTTCCTTATATCTTAAGTCTCTTCCCTGTATTGTCATTGATCCCCATCAATTCTGTCTGTATGTTTATTTGTCCCCCATATTGCTTTGTCTATTTGCCACTTACTTTGGCTCTAAACCAAGCAAAAATTAAAAATCAGAATACATGAAAGGACTCACTTCTACAAAGATGCAGTTAACAGAACTGCTAACTCACAAGCCCCATGTTTACCTATGGATTACAATCAAAGTTCACATTACATCCTTGTTAAAAGAGTTTACATTCTAGTAATGTCTAACACCGTTAAGACAACAGTATAAGGTCTTCATTTTAACTCTTACTTGTACAGTCTTTACCCACTTCCTTCCTTCTAAAAATAACTATATAGAGAGAAAAATTTTAAATATTTCTGAGGTGGTATATATTAACTTTCTAGTCAACTTCATATTTTCATGTGTACTAAAAATGTAAAAATTTTATTTGTAAATTAGGGGACTGGACTGAAGCTTCTTAGGGAGCAGAGTGAAAAAGTTTTCATCCCTGAAGAGAAACTATCTTTTTCAAATGTTACCAATTTAGTTGTTTGCTTTATGCAAGGAGGAACGACAAAACTACTCTTAAAACAACAGCACTTCTTGGGAGATAATCCTACAGGATTAAGGGTTATCTCTCTTTAGAGAAGTGACTTGCAATCAAAATTACAGACACACACACTAAATTCAGCAATTATAAAAGGATGAGTTAAAAAAAAAAGTAGTCAATAGTAAAAGGCAAAGAGTCACAACCAATAAGCAACCTAAAATCTAATTCTCTGGGCTAAAAAATACTTTTTTGGCCCTATCTAAGGATAAATGCCCAGTTTTTCACCCATTGTCACAAACCCTATTTCAAAATCTAAATGAAGACAGTAAAATTATCCTAAGTAACTTCTTTCTGGATAAAAAATTAAGCTTTAAGAGTCAAAGAATTCACTCCTATGATGCTAGAAAGTTACACTTCAGGCAATGTTAATTTGCAGCACATTTAAAGGCTTTATTTCAACAACAATTTTTTTTTTTATAGCTTATGTTCCCATTTTTCTTAGAACTACTTTTGCAGCATTTTCATCCAGGGAGAATAAAAGGTGATGATTTCTAAAAAGAAACTATATGTTTTGTGGCTCCAACAACACTGACAGGTCAAATCTGTTCATAATTTTTTTTTTTTTTTAAGGAGATTCCATGCCCAACATGGGGCTTGAATTCGACCTTGAGATTAAGAGTTGTATGCTCTACCAAAGGAACCAGCAAGGCACACCCTGTTCATAGAGTCCTTAAACAAAAACTTCAGAAACTAATATCAACTTTTGGTTAAGGAAAAAAATCAGCACTCTTATATAAAATATTTTATATATTATAATATTAACTACATGTTGTTATATATTTATACTATATCACTGTAACACTTGCATATTGTTATATATAAAATAGTATACTACTGTACATAATATCTGATGGTAATATATCACATATTAGTAAAGCATTTCAGCCTGAATACTGTTTGTAATATATTATTATAAATTACTAAGAATATATAAATATCTGGTTTAAAAAATGCAGGCATATGCTTCAAATTTAAAATCACCTAACAGATTTGAGATCTACAACGGGCATTTTAAACTTCATTAAATTTAAACAACATATAAAGCAAAGTATCTTTACATGAGAATTCTATAACAGAAATACTGAATTAGTATTTCTGAATTGGCAACAGTATAGATTAAAAAAAATTGGAAAGAGGGGCACCTGGGTGGCTCAGTGGGTTAAAGCCTCTGCCTTCGGCTCAGATCATGATCCCACCGTCCTGGGATCAAGCCTCTCTGCTCAGCGGGGAGCCTGCTTCCTCTCTCTGCCTGCCTCTCTGCCTACTTGTGATTTCTATTAAATAAATAAATAAATAAATAAATAAAATCTTTAAAAAAAAATTGGAAAGAGAAATTGAACAGGAGGAAAAAATTTTTGGCCACCTTTCACAATAATGGCTTATATTTCTCAAAAGAATAAAATCAATAGCTTTTCCTCTCCTCACTAACATAGCTAACTGTAACTGTTTCTTCAACAGGAAAAACTATTGATTTTTAACTTGGTTACATGTTAATTTGTCTTTATTTCAGACACTTGTGGCTGTCACACCAATGTGCACAACAAAGTAATAAGCACTATCTTATTAGAAGTCCTCCATAAGGGAAGTAAAGAAACTGTCAACTCATTCCACTAAAGTAAACATGTTATGACAATGTTTCCAGGAGCTTTCCTTTTTTGAATGCTAAATTTAAGCCTTGGGATAGAGAGCAAGTACAATAAACACAAAAATGAAAGAATCCCTAGAGGTTAGTCTTTTATTACAGTATCTAATTATTATTCTATACCCAATTAAAACTGTATCCTTCAACCACATTTGATTTGTTTTCAAACAAGAACCACCAACATGTAAGTTAATTACAAAACAATAATCACTACTGCTGAAATGAAAATTTTAAGATTATATTAAGAAAAACTTTAAACAAATCATATTAAGAGTTCCAGAAATGAAGTAAAAGCATTCACAAATCAAAATTATATAGAAACTCAATAATAAAAGAAAAAAAATCAAATTTAAAAATAAGCAAAAGCGAAAGATGTACAGTCAATAAGATCATGAAAAGATAGATGTTCAGCACCAACAGTCATAAGGGAAATACAAATCAAAACTACAATGAGATACCACTTTATACTCAACAGAATGGCTATAATCAAAAAGATAATAGGGTTGGAAAGGATACAGAGAAATTCACTAGAACCCTCTCATACTGCTGGTGAAAGTGTAAAATGATGCAGTCACTCTGAAGAACAGCTGAGTGGTTCCCCAAGACATTAAGCATAAAACTACCACAGAACTGAGCAATTCCATGCCTGGGTATATGCCCAAGAGAAATTAAAATGTATGTCCCCATAAAAACAAACACAAATGTTCACAGAAGCATAATTCCCAATATCCAAAAAGTGTTAACAACCCAAATGTCCATCAACTGATGATTGGATAAATAAAATACGGTGTAGTCATATAATGAACTACCATTTGGCAATAAAAAGGAATGAGGTGTTGATATATGCTACAAGGATGAACCTTGTAAACATTTGCTAAGTGAAAGAAACAAGTCAAAAAGACAACATATTGTTATTCTTCCATCTACATGAAATTTCCAGAATAAGCAAATTGATGGCACCAGAAAATAGATAAGTAGTTTAGTTGGGAATTTAGAGGAAAACAGGAAGTGACTAGTGATAGGTATAGGATTTCTTTTTTGGGGTGATGAAAATGTTCTAAAATTGTGGTGAACGTCACACAACTGTGAATATACTAAAAACCCACTGAATTGAATTTATATATCTGAATTATGTATAAAACTGTCAAAATTTAAAAGCAAAAAGTATCCAATACAGACATAAAACTCGACATAAAACTTCTATAATGAATATGTATTTTAGGTTTGGGGAAAAACAATATATGTACTTCTTAAGTTACAATCATCCACTAGAACACATGATAATAAAATCTGTGCAGTAAAAAATGTAGATAGACTCAAGAAGCACTGGGAAAGTCATATTGTGCAATCAATTCTACCAAGAAAAGGAGAAAACTAAGAGAGGGCCACTTTAAGATAATTGATAAGCTTACAATTATTGAAGAGAGCGCTTAAAGGCTTTTATTTGTGAGGAATGCTTGTCAGGATACATAAAATCACAAAAGTCCTTCCTCCTAACAGAAATTTAAAAACCAGTGTGTAAATAAAGTGTGGGAAAAGCTTATTAAGTTTTTTAAAATGGATGTGATCCCACAAATTACCAGTAATAAAGGTCTAAAGGCTGCAATTACTGCTTTATTTACTCTAAAATTTACTTTTAACCTGAGAAAACTTTATTAATTCATTTCAACTTGTGATATAGAGCTGTGCCGTAGCCTAAGCTGAAAGAACAGCTGTGTTACGTCGTTTTAACTAAATACAGACAATAAATCCCTCACAAAGTAAGGCCAGAGTATATAGCTGGAAGAGTCTTCTATGTTAATACTAGCGTGCATCTTCTTTAAGGACTTCTGTTGGTTTTAGACTAAATATTTTTTCATATTATTGCTCAGAAAGCCATTTAAAAGTAAACAGAACAAAAGTAAAATGTGGCTCAGATTGTGATCTTCACAAACTAAAATTAATAAATTTTTATTGCTTTTCCCTTAATTTCTCCCTGTACATCTGCCTGAGAATTTCCATGCACAAGAATTACTGCACTGCCCTCTAATACCGTTTATAACTGGTCTTCACAGGAACTTCAACAAGTTGGTGAAAGTCCAATCACTTGATAGCTTGTATCTTCAGAACTGCAAAAATAAAGCACACAGCCTGTACCGCTGGGCCAACACACACATAATTTGGTGGGTATAAAAACACTTCGAGGGGCACCTGGGTGGCTCAGTGGGTTAAAGCCTCTGCCTTCGGCTCGGGTCATGACCTCAGGGTCCTGGGATCCAGCCCCGCATCGGGCTCTCTGCTCAGCGAGGAGCCTGCTTCCTCCTCTCTCTCTCTGCCTGCTTCTCTGCCTACCTGTGCTCTCTGTCAAATAAATAAATAAAAAATCTTTAAAGAAAAAAAACAAACAACACTTTGAGGTAGACAACAGATTGAAATATCAATACGGATGCTGACACAGTGTCAGATTGGGAATAGCTGTCATTCTGACCATTTTACTGTTTACTTGTAACACTTTTTCTTTTTTTCACGTCTCTTTGATAAATGAAAGGCAGATAAGGGATGAAAATCTTCAGGTTGTTGCGATATTAAGTAGAAAGTAAATGAAAACAGACCTACACTAAACGAGTTGGTTTCAAAAAAATAAAATCCAAGAGTCATCATTCAACAACATATTAAACTCTTCACCTCTACTCCTGTCAACTGCTTCCACTCTGCCTCTAGTGTCTTCAACAAGTCACACAAAGAACTCCTCACTGACCAACAGCTCCAAAAGGCCCCACTAAAATTTTGTTCCTAACATTAGAGTTGTTGACAAGTGTTCAAAGGTCCTCCCTCCCCAGAAACTAAGCTTCTTAAATCAGAGACCTTAGAGGTGAGGCCTAGGTTGTTTTGGTCCATCTAATCATCCTGAACAATTTGTTCTAACAGTGTTCCCCGTCCTTGAGCAAAGAGTCATCAAGTTTATTAAAGTAATCATTTTACAACTCTGCTACTTACAAGAGCATATTCATAATACACTTTCGTTACAATACTGGGTTTGAATGTTTAAGTTTGGGATTTAACTGCTCCCACTAGTCTGTGACCAAAACTCACTTTATTGGTTTCTATTTGTTGAAAGCTGCTCTCTCAAAGTTACATAACAATTCTTTCCACCCAACTAACCCCAACTCCTAACAAATTATTTTTTTACTCTCCCAGCCTCTACAACTGCTTTCTCACACTCAGTAAACATGCCCAGACACTACTTTCCGCACATTCATCAACACTGTCGACTGACCAAACCGGTGCAAAAATGCACTGAACAGGGGATGAAGGGAAAACAGCGCCGTTTGCATCCTTTGGTGCCCAGGGCAATCCCAGAACAAAGTAGGAACCCGGTTCGGGTAGCATGTTTCGGTGGAGGAGTCAATGCTCCGCTAATCTGCGGAAAAGGAATTAGGCAGATGAAGTAGGACGATTATACCCCCAAACCAGGAAGCGTCTTCCCTTCCCTCTTCCAGGAGCTAGCAAAAAGGGCAAAGGCCCTCGTGCTGGGGACCTTTTTGCGTGGGGGCAAAAGAGGAATAGTAAAGGAGCTAAAGGAGCTGTCGGTTCTCCTAGGCAGAAAGGGAATGCAAAGGTGGTTGGCGCACAGCACGGCTCTGCCGCCTATTAGAAGATAAAGGAAGGAAGGAGCGGGGCAGGCACGGTGGCCTCCCGGGGCCGTTACTCACAAGGCGAGGACAGAGAGCCCGGCGAGGTGGTAGCCCCAAGTCAAGGCAGGGCTGCTCCAAGATTTACCAGGAGTCGGTTCCTCCCCCGGGGCGCGGCCTGCGAGGGCCGAAAGTCCCCGCCCGGGTCCCGACACTCACCCCTGCAATCTCCTCAGCCGAACATTCCAGCAAACTCCGGTCGATGGCCTGCACCTCGGGCTCCAGCTCCGACGCCATCTTCCCTCCTCCTCCTCCTCCCCAGCGCTGACGCCGCTACCGCCGTCCCGAGGGCCGCGGCCTCGCCACAGCCCTGGCTGCCGAGATTGCCACCCGTGCCCCAGGCAATCAGTCCGGAGTCTTCCAGGCGGCCGCGGGTGGGGAAGAAGGAGAGTAGTCTGTGGTAAGCCGGACAGAAGAGAGAGCGGACTCGTGCTCTCCCTCCGGGCTCGGCGCCCAAAAGTCAAGTCACTGCCTCGTCCTGGCCCCGGAGAAGGACACACAGAACCCAGGACCTGGCACTCTCGCTAGCTTCTACCGCGTCCGGCACCGGGAAAGGGGCAACAACACCCAAAAGAGGAAGCAGAGCATTCTGGGAACTGTAGTCCTCCGCACCACGGCCGGAAAGCAGGCGGAGCCCTTATAGTGTGTCCCACGAAGGCATTTTGGGAGTTGTAGTCCATCTTTTAACCAGAACATGGGCAAATGGCGGCTAAGCGGGCGGGGCTTTCCTGTACCACTAGAATCCTGGGAAGAGACTGGCGGAAAGAAGCACTCACCTGGGAAGAAGCCGAAGAGCAAGACATTATGGGAACTGTAGTTTTATTCCCCTCTGTCTATTTGTTCCTGTTTGTATCTGCAGATCCTAGAACGGTGCCTGGCACGTGGTAACCACCCAAGTACTTTTCAAAGGCTGACATAGATAGACTGATACTGGTGGAAAGAATGGAAGAATTATATTCTATTCCCATAGTTCTATGGCCCTGTCATTCATCATGCCCTCATCTTTCAGACTGTAACTGAGGAGGACATTACCCTGATTCTTTGAGGGTTTGAAACATACTTAAACGCTACTCAAGAAAACATTTCCAAGTAATTTAGTTATGGCCACTTATCAAAGTTTATTATAAATGTTGCTGGAAAGGAAAAGTAGCCTATAAGCCAAACCTATCAAGATTTACTTTTGATAGGGACATTTTATAAAAGCAGATTAGGTACAAAAGAAAATTAGGTTAGGTTAGAGGTAATTAGGGTCTTGACTGACAGTTGAACAAGTCTTCAGTTCTTTTCTTAGAACAAGTCTTCAGTTCTTTTAGAGTTTATCAGAAAATTGGTTACACATTTTATCAAGCATGCTAGTTAATTCCAAGAAGGAGATTGGGAATTAAGGGGGGGGGAGATCTGACCCAATCCAGGCCTGAGAAATGTTTTTGTTGTTATTGTTTTAATAATAATATAAAACAAGTGTCTTTTTGTTTTTGCTTTTTTGATTAGGAAATAAAATTTGCCTATAATCTCATAGTTCAAATAAGTCTTGCTATCACTTTTGAAAATAAAAAATTAGAAATTCAACCTTTATAGGAATATATTTTTTAAAGATTGTATTTATTTATTTGAGAGAGAGCAAAAGAGAGCAGGAAAAAGTACACATGAGCAGGGGGAAGGGGCAGAGGTAGAAGAGGAAGCAGGCTCCTCACTGAGCAGTGAGCTGAACTTGGGGCTCCATCCCAGGACCCCAAGATCATGACCTGAGCCAAGGCAGATGCTTAAATGATTGAGCCACCCAGGTGCCCTGGTAGCAATATTTTATTTATTTCTCTATTTATTTTTAAAGTAAGCGCTATGCCCAACATGGGGCTTGAACTCACAACCCCAAGATCAAAAGTCATATGCTCCACCAACTGACTCAGCCAGGTGCCCATGTAGAAATATTTTAAAAGGAAAAATGAGGGGTGCCTGGGTGACTCAGTTGGTTAATCGTCTGTCTTCGGCTTAGGTCATGATCCCAGCATCCTGGAATCGAGTCCTTCATTGGGTTCCCTGCTCAGTGGGGAGTCGGTGTCTCCCTCTCCATCTCTCTGTATCCCCCTCTCCCGCTTGTGTGTGCATGCTCTCTCTCTCTCTGTCTCAAATAAATAAATAAAATCATTAAAAAATTTTTAAAAAAGAAAAATGAAAACTACTACACTTACTCCTCCCAGTCCCTCCTCCCCAAAGAAAGTCATTTTAAATTTTTTTTAAGATTTTATTTATTTATTAGTTAGAGAGAGCGAGCACAGGCAGACAGAGAGGCAGGCAGAGGCAGAGGGAGGAGCAGGCTCCCTGCCAAGCAAGGAGCCCGATGTGGGACTCGATCCCAGGACGCTGGGATCATGACCTGAGCCGAATGCAGCCGCTTAACCAACTGAGCCACCCAGGCATCCCAAGAAAGTCATTTTAATACTTTCTTATGATTTGGTCTAGAAAAAAAGTATACATATATCTGTATAGATATCTAGAATGAGTTATCTTGAAATGTTGTTCTGTATGTTACTTTCTTTTTTGCCCAATTTCCTTGACTGTTACTCTACCTAGTCAGAGTCAAGCTGGAGGAAAACTGGGATTGTTACAACCTGGAAGCAAAGGTAATGCCTCCTTAAAGGTCCTAACATAGAATTAAAGCCATTTAAATAGATTATAAAGAAAATGTCTGCTGTTAACATTATTTCCTTCCTTCTGTTACTTTTAGATTGAGTTTAATATTTTTTCTAAATTCTTGAATTGGATGTTTGCTATTAATACTTCTCTTTGTTTCAATATATACATTTAAGGCAGTGGTTCTCAAACTTAAGCATGCATCAGAATCACCTGGAGGACTTGATAAAATACAGATTTCTATATCCCACCTTCAAAATTTCTAATTCAATAGGTTTTGGGTGGAGACAGAAAGTTGCATTTCTTTCAAGTTCCTGGGTCATCCTGCTGGCGTGGGGACCAACTTTAAAATCATAGATTTATTAAGGCAATACATTTCCATATCTACTGCTTTGACTGCATTACACACATTTTGGATTGTAGTGATTTCATTATCATTCATTGCTAAATATTTTCTTTTTCTTTTTTTAAAAAATTTTATTTATTTATTTGACAGAGAGAGAGAGAGATCACAAGCAGGCAGAGAGGCAGGCAGAGAGAGAGGAGGAAGCAGTCTCCCTGCTCAGCAGAGAGCCTGATTCGGGGTTTGATCCCAGGACCCTGAGATCATGACCTGAGCTGAAGGCAGAGGCTTTAACCCATTGAGCCACCCAGGTACCCCGCTAAATATTTTCTGATTTTATTATGATTTCTTCTTTGACCCGTATAGAATAGGTTAAATTTTTCAAATATGTGTGGTATTGTTATCGTTTGTTACTGCTTTCTCATTGTACCATATTGTGGGGAGAGAACATGGTCTATATGATGTATATTCTGTAGTATAAAATGACATTTGGTTTGCAGACTAGAGTATATGGCCAACAAGTTCTTCAAAGCCATTATTTTTTCAAATATTACCTTCAAATATTTCTTCAAATATTACCATTCTATTTTCTCCTTCTGGGACTTCTGTCTGACTTCCTTTTCTTTTCTTAAGATTTTATTTATTTGACAGAGAGAGTAGACCGAGAGGCAGGGGGAGAGAGAGAGGAGGAAGCAGGCTCCCTGCTGAGCAGAGAGCCCAATGTGGGGCTCTATCCCAGGACCCTGGGATCATGACCCGAGCCCAAGGCAGAGGCTTTAAACCACTGAGCCACCCAGGCGCCCCTGACTTCCTTTTCTTTCTTTCTTTCTTTTTTTTTTTTTTAGATTTTTATTTATTTATTTGACAGACAGAGATCACAAGTAGGCTGAGATGCAGGTGGAGAGAGAGAGGAGGAAGCAGGCTCCCTGTGGAACAGAGAGCCCAATGTGGGGCTCGATCCCAGGACTCTGGGATCATGACCTGAGCCGAAGGCAGAGGCTTTAACCCACTGAGCCACCTAGGCACCCCATCCTTTTCTATTCTCTATTAATCCTTTTCATTCTTCCATACTTTTTTTAAAGATTTTATTTACTTATTTGACAGACAAGAGATCACAAGTAGGCAGAGAGGCAGGCAGAGAGAGATGGGAAAGCAGGCTCCCTGCT
The DNA here is from genome assembly GCA_003697995.1 of Taxidea taxus jeffersonii. Taxonomy (NCBI): domain Eukaryota; kingdom Metazoa; phylum Chordata; class Mammalia; order Carnivora; family Mustelidae; genus Taxidea; species Taxidea taxus. The sequence continues at coordinate 60,698 of RCUC01156763.1, forward strand.
GAGGAGAGAGTCTGATGCAGGGCTCAATCCCAGGACCCTGGGATCATGACCTGAGGGGAAGGCAGAGGCTTAACCCACTGAGCCAGGCGCCCCACATTCTTCCATACTTTTAACTGTCTTGCTGCATTCTGGATATATCTTCTAGTATGCAAACTCTCTCGTCAGCTGTGTCTAATCTGATATTGAATCTGCTAAGTTTTTATTTTCAGTGATTTCCTCTGTCATTCCTAGAAATTATATTTAATTCATTTAAAAGGTTCTTGTTCTTCTTTCATAATGTCATGTTACTTATGTATGTTATGTATGGTTCTAAATATTTTTATATCTCTCATACTTTTAAATAGGCATATTCAGTAGTATTCATTAGATTGTTGTAGTTATGAAGATCTTGGGAATCTAATCTTACTTTGTGTGTTTATGTGTTAATCACTTAAATGATTGTTTCCTTTCCACTTTGTAATTATGAATTTTGAGATCATCTTCATTAAACATTAGCCATGAGAAACTTGAGAAGCCTCTGTTGAGAGGATGTACTTTCAAAGTGGTTTTGCATTTGCCTCTGCAAAGCCAAGCATTCTAGAAGCATCATAAACTCAGGACCAGGCCCTCTGAGAGGCCCTCAGTTTCTTGTCTTGGGGTTCCCTAATAATATAAATTCAATTGTGTGACATTGTCCCTATTTGTAAATTCTTTTTTTTTTAAGATTTTTTTAAAGATTTTATTTATTTATTTGACAGACAGAGATCACAGAGAAGCAGGCAGAGAGAGGAGGAAGCAGGTTCCCTGCCGAGCAGAGAGCCCGATGTGGGGCTGGATCCCAGGCCCCTGGGATCATGACCTGAGCCGAAGGCAGAGGCTTCAACCCACTGAGCCACCCAGGCGCCACCTGTTTCTAAATTCTTAAGGGAGAATACTTTTTCCTTCTCAGAGTCAAGGTTAAAATCTTCCTTGTCATTTCCCTCTTCAGGTCAGTGTGTGTTTTTCTAGTCTATGTTTTCACTGATGTTACATTCCTTTGAAAGCCATGGCTTTATGTAGGGATCACAGTTTAAATTAGTGTTTCTTGGATCCAAGGTTTTGTCTTATGTTCCCATGTGGGCATTTAAAACATCCAGTTAGGACATATTGAATACTCATAATAGTGAAAATTAGGGGATGGGGAAGAGGCTAGGGAATGGCAACATCAAAATTTTGGAAGATGGGAAGCAAATGGATGAGAAATAACTGACTTAGCGATTAGAGAATGCTAAAACCTAAGTTACCAGCAGGAAAACCCAGAATCAAGTGAATTCATATACAGAACTCTGAAAGACTTAGAAATTTGAAGCACTATGTTACTCTGAGAGTGGGTGAAGATGATCTTAAAAGCAAAAATATTGTTTGAAAGTCTGTATGGGGGCGCCTGGGTGGCTCAGTGGGTTAAGCCTCTGCTTTTGGCTCAGGTCATGATCCCAGCATTAAGGCATCTTTCTGGTTTCTGCTCTGCAGGGAGCCTGCTCCTCCCCCTCCCACCCCCACCCCCCTGCCTGCCTCTCTGCCTACATGTGATCTCTGTCTGTCAAATAAATAAATAAAATCTTAAAAAAAAAAGTCTGTATAGGAAGAAGTTAGATCATCCCATCTTCTACCCTGGAAGAAGACTGGAGGCTTTTCCTCTAGAGAAGCTGCTCCTGAGGGCTTTGGATTGTGAGACACCAGGCACAGCTAAGGACAGGAATACTGTACTAAATACTAGAGTATTAATTCAAAGTCTCTCCACTGAACAGGCTTACTCCAGTGCATTTCCCCTCATTTGACTCTGAGAACATCAGTGACTGGCTTATAACTCCCAGGCAGGAGTTTGAGAAAGTCTTCTGCAGAGAAACTGACCAGTCCAAAAGAAAGAAAATCTATCAGAGGGGTGGAGTCCTGTATTAGACTGCTCGGGCTGCCATAACAAAATACTACCAACTGGGTGGCTTAAATAACAGAAATTTATTTTCTCATGGTTTTGGACTTTCAGAATATCAGGAACAAGGAGAGAATTCTACAAATTTCCAGAAAGAGAAAACAAAAAGGCAACAGAATCAGAATAGCACTAACCTTTATTTATTTATTTATTTTTATTTAAAGATTTTTTTTTTTTATTTATTTGTCAGATAGAGAGAGAGCAGGAGCGAGCACAGGCAGAGTGGCAGGCAGAGGGAGAAGCAGGCTCACTGCCGAGCAAGGAGCCCGATGTGGGACTCGATCCCAGCACGTTGGGATCATGACCTGAGCCGAAGGCAGCCGCTTAACCAACTGAGCCACCCAGGCGTCCCAGAATAGCACTAACCTTTAAAATATTCAGAGTAAAAATTGAGTAACAGGAGTTCTAGAAAGAACAACAATAAAAATGGATGAGTATAAATGATCAAGAAAATTTTTCAAGAAAACTTGCAAGAACTGAAATATATGAGATTCTAGACTGAATAAGCCCATCCAGTACCCAGAACAATTGCTTGAAATATAGCAATGTTGGGGTGCCTGGCTGGCTCAGTTGGAAGAACATGTGACTCTTGATCTTAGGGTTGTTGCTTCAAGCTCCACATTAGTTGTAGAGATTACTTAAAAACAAGATATTTTTAATAAATAAATAAATATAGCAACATCATGACAAATCACAAGGACCTTTTAGAACATCAGGAACAAAGAAAAAGTCTACCAACTTCCAGAAAGAGACAACACTAAGGCAACAGAATCAGAATGGAACCCATCTTTAAAATATGCATTTACGATCATATTTATTATATTTTTATCCAACATTTCTAGGTACTTGTGTTGGAAGTAGTGGTTATTGAGGTGATAAAGTTTGTCATATTTTCAGAGTTGCTAAAATGTGGATTGAATGAAGGCAGGGACCCTGTTTTTATGCATGCATCCATGTTCCTAGAAGAGTGTTTGGAATACACTAGATGCTTAATAAATATTTACCAGATGAATGAGTAAACCACAAATCCACATAGATCTTTTTTAAAGATCTGTTTGTTTGTTTGTTTGTTTAATATATAGAAAGAAAAGAAAAGAAAATCCTGAGATCATGACCTGAGCCAAAATCAACAGTCAGACGCTCAACTGACTGAGTCACCCAGGTGCTCCTTCATGTGGTTTTTTAAAAACCCCATAATGCTTTATCATTTTTCATAGCTACATAGTATTCCATGATATGATTGCATCAGAATGTATTTATTAGCCTTACTGATAAACTCATTGGCTTTTTTCAGTGTTTCGTGTAATTAAAATAATAATGAAATTCCTTGTTTATATAGATCGGCAAACTCTTTTTAAGTAGAGACAGGTCGGGGAGGCATATGTGAGTTGGGGGTGCGGGTAAGAATTGAGTTGAGCCCTAAGTGAAAAGAATTAGTCATGTTAGGGTCTGAGATAAGAGCGTTCTAGACAAAGGATGTGGCAAATGCAAAGGCCCTGAGGCTGAAACAAACTTGAAATGAATCAAGAACAATATGAAAGCTATGACTTTATTGCAGAAAGTTTTCAGATGGGGTGCCTGGGTGGCTCAGTTGGTTGGGCATCTGAGTCTTGATTTCAGGTCAGGTCGTGATCTCAGGGGTCAATTGACCCCTGAGGGGCTCTGCATTGAATGTGGGGCATGCTTGGGGCCCTCTCTTCTTTGCCCATCCCCCCCTAAAATATATTTTAAAAGTTTTCAGATAAATAAATGCTGTGCTTACTAGTGATTGGAACAGGTATATTATTCTTATTTACTAAAACCCTTTCAGATGTATTATTACTTTCATTTAAAACATGATGAAACTTAGGCTCATATAGATAAGTAACTTACTCAAAGTCACTGTGATTGATTGCAATTTTTTTTTTTTAGATTTCATTTATTTATATGAGAGTGCAAGAGAGAGTACAAGCAGGGTGAAGGACAGAGGGAGAAGCAGACTCCTTGCTGAGCAGGGAGCCCAACATGGGACTCTATCCTGTACTCCGGGATCATGACCTGAGCCGAAGACAGATGCTTAACCAACTGAGCCGCCCAGACACCCTTGATTGCAGTTTTATGGACCTAATTAATGCCCCCCAACATACTACTTCCACTACAATGTGACTCTGTCAGTCTTTGAGTCTATTTTCCTATCCTTTGAAACTGGGATAACCTTGTGACTTGCTTTTGTAAATAGAATGCAATGAAAATGATGGTATGCCAGTTCCAAGCCTAGATCCCCAGATGTAGTCTTGTCCACTCCAACCCTCTTTCTTGGACCTCTGCTTTCCTCGTGGCAACAAAGTTGGGCTGGCCTGCTGGAGGGTGAGAGACCACAGGGAGGAGAGTAGTGGTACGCAGGTTAGCAGCTAGCCAACTCCTAGAAGCAGAGTCACCTTGCTGACCTGTATAGCTGCAAGCATGTGAAGGAGTCCAGGGAGACCAAGGTGCCCTCATCTTTTCTGTATCTATTATCACTGATGTAAATGATCTCTCAGGGATGGAACATTAGGAGCCTTGTGGTTTTCTGCTCCCTAAAGGCAGCTTATCAAGACCATCTTTTTTCCAGATGTGGCAAGGATTATCACATGGCATACCGTGAGGAAGAATTGTTCAGCTAGTACATTTCATCCCTCCCCAATTATTTCTGTCCATTGAGTGTGGAGGGATGTGACAAAGACTTTGTCCTTGACCTACCTCTAGTCAGGCTCCTCTGAGTCCTGTTTTGACTAGGCCTTGGGATCTGTCCTTGGCCTGCTTATTCAAGTTTAGCAAGAATTCTGCTGTGTCAGTTTGACAAGAATCTCCCACGTTTGGTCTGACTGAGTTGATATTTAATCAAATTCCTCATCCCTCATCCTTGATATTTTATAACCCTAGCCTGCCTTCAGCAGGAATCTGGTTGAGTTGGGCTAGCAAAAATGCTGCTAGCTTTGATGTTTCCTCTTAACAATTGTCCACCCCATAGACCCATCCTGCTCCTTGGCTATAAATCTGTTTGTCTTTGTTGTATTCTGAATCTGATCTTTCTCCTTGACCACAAACCCCATTGTGTAGTAGCCTCTTTGAATAAAGTCTTCTTTATCATCTTTAAACAAGTATCATGAAATTTTTTTTCTTGACAGGTACAATACACTCTTTAAAGTATATAAATGATTATACTTGGTCACTGTTTCAGTGAAAGAAAGGATCTCTATCCACCTGGCTTTGCAAAGGCATTAGTAAGCTAATGACATCCAACCCAAAAAGCACAAAGGCTTAAGGCTGCTAGGAAGGGTACTAATCTACTGGCCTCTCAGAAACCATCATTCATAAGTTTAGTCGCTGCAGGAAATGCTGTGGATTGGTTTGCTGGCCAATTTCATCAGGGGTATGCTTTCATGCGCTACAAAGTGTGGTAAGCTAAGCACTACATTTCCCACATTCCTTTGCAATGAAGGCTCTAAGACAAATCAGTTATATGTGCTCTGGTGAGATTTAGAAGTTGGAAGTGAGTTGGAGGCTGTCTTTCTGTTTCCATGGCTATTACGGATATCAAGTATGATCATGGAGATGTTGAGTTATCTACACCATCTATAGATCACAGGCTATAGTTTCTAAAATATTAAGAGGCCATTATTGTGGCAGTAAATTTAGCAGTTCCAGGATCACTCTCCCAGATGCTCATCCTAAAATCGCACCCTTGTGAGCATCTACTTTCTTGTATCAAATACCTACTTTCTTAAAAAAACCTGCATAGCAATTTCAATGCTTTGCAATTCGACCTTCATTGATGGTTACTCTGATGGTTAATTTTAGGTGTTAATTTGGTTGAGTTATAGTGCCCAGTTGTTTGGTCAAACACTAGTGTAGATATTGCTGTGAAAGTATCTTGCAGATGTGATGAACATTTATAATTAAATGACTTTAAGTAAAGAAGATTACTCTTGATAATGTGGGTGGACCCCATCCAGTTAATTGAAGGCCTTAAAAACAAAAACTGAGGTTTCCTGGAGAAAAAGGAATTTGCTTCAACTGTAACAGAGATCTTATTTGAGTTTCTAGCCTATTGGCCTGCTCCACATTTTCCAGACTTGCCAGCCCTCTTGATCATGAAAGCCAGTTCCTTAAAATAAATCTGTCTCTGTATATATAAATTGGTTCTGTTTCTCTGGAGAATCCTCATTGATACTGTTACTAATTAGCAAATACACATTTACTTTGTTGTTGGCTCCTTTAATCAGCTGTATGGTCTTTGCATTTTGTATTAAAAAATTTTCTAATTAAAAATTCATTTTTAATAGGTAATATTATCATACAGCCTTCAATTTTAAAAGTATGAAAGGGTATAGTAGTGAAGAGTAAGTTACTCTCCTACCCTTTCCATTAGCCATCAAGTTCTCTCTCCCAGAGTCAACTAATATTACCTTTTTTTTTTGGTGTGTCCTTCTAGAGTTTCTTTTCTTTTCTTTTTTAAGATTTTATTTATTTATTTGACAGACAAAGATCACAAGTAGGCAGAGAGGCGGGCAGAGAGAGAGGGGGAAGGAGGCTCCCCACTGAGGAGAAGGCCTGATGCTGGGCTGGATCCCAGGACCCTGGGATCATGACCTGAGCCAAAGACAGAGGCTTGACCCACTGAGCCACCCAGGTGCCCCTACCTTCTAGAGTTTCTATTCAAGTATTTTCTTGTTCCTATTCCAATGGTGGGATCCATGTACATTTTCTGCATTTTTCTTTTTCAATTAGGAGATTCTTCCACATGTATATCAAGTCACTTCTTTTTAAAAATAGGCAATCTAGTATTGCAATGAATATATTTCATTTATTTAAGAATTCCTTGTTGATGGTATTTAAATCATTTCTTATAGATCATGTTGCAATCAATAACTTGGTAAAAATGTCATTATGCAGATAGGTAAGTCTATCTGTGGCGTAGATAAGTTCTCAAAGCTGGAATCCCTCGATTTCAGGATATGAGTGTTCTTTAATTTTTAATTTTTATCAAAATTACTCATGTACAGATTTCAAAAGTTATAGGGTTCTGCAAAGTTTGGTAAGAAAAAAAAAAGGAAGAAGAAAAAACCCAAAGCAGTGCTTAGTCTCCTTCCTCCCATTTCTGCCTTCTCAGAGGCAATCACTTTGAATTATTTTAGCTGCTTCCATATCTCAAAATAGCTTCCCTGTACTGCTTCTGGATTTTTTTTTTCCATTTTAGGTACTGTTTATGCACTTCCTGTAACAAAAGATGAGAATTTCACTCTCTTTCAGCCCCTGCCCCCCACCACATACAGGCTCCTTTCCTATTCCTCTATCATTCTAATATAGTCATGTGACAGTGATTTTGTGATATTTTTCTCTAGAGAGAATAGGGAGATAATTCAATCTTTTCTTGAGTGTGGTTAATCACAATTTGTTTTTATTATTACCAGTAGAGATGTATAAAATAAACAACTTTACATACACATAGGACTGTTCTGCTATAGGCTTAAGCAAAATTCTGATAAATTTCATATATGCATTCTCCCAAAACAGAAAAACTGTACAGTGCATTTATAATTGTATGTGTTGCATTATCCAGCATATTCCTGATAGGAGAAAACTGAATTGCTGAGAATCGAATTCGTTGCTTGCAATTTCCTATATCTGATTATTGGAAAACGTTTTCCACAGACTAGCTTCTGACTCCTTACATTCAATCCTTGTTTCTCTGCCCCTACTCAACCTGGTGCCAGGCACCATAGCACGTCTCGTTATAACCTCTGACCCGGCACATTCACGTAATAGCTCTAGGTGAGCTGGGTACAGTAGGAGGTAGAAATACTCCTGAAGCAATTCCTACTAGGATGGTTGACCATAAGCTAACTGTATACAGATGTGACTGCAAGCTACAGAAATAAATCCAACTAAATCTAAACTGAAGGGATCTCCAATTTACTTTCCTGTAACTGCAGTGTGAGAAAAGATATGACAGAGGGAAAGTTGAATAGAAAAGAAACAGTGAATTTAACCAATCATAGTTAAAATATCTTACTTTGCAAATTTTATCCAATTCATGATTGTGTGGAGGGTTCCTGCAGCTGAGGCTTCATTAGCTTCATGAGAAGTCCACTGTTGGCTCTAAGCTAACAGGGCAATCAGCCTATTTTGGAGTAGGTCAGAAAACTCCAGGAGAGATCTCCATGAGATAAAAATTATAGGCAACTGGATGTGTCTCTGTATAATGAAAGATTTAGCCAATTGGTAGAGAGTTGGGAGTTGAACATTCTGATATGTTCAGAGAGAAGTGAAAATGAAAAACAAGACAATTTTTAATGCCATGGAAATAAAAAAGCTGTTCAGGAAAAGTCGCCGTAATTTACCATATGGTTCAGCTATAATTAATTTTTATCAGTGTAATAATGTAAACTCTGAGGAATAGATAGATGGACAGATTGGTGATAACATAAGTATAATAAAATGTTTGTGTAGGATTTAGGTGGTAAGTATATAGTGTTTATCGGGAAGTTTTTGGATCTTTCCTACAGTTTAAAATTTTTTCACAATAGATTGTGGGGAGGAAAATTACGCGCCTGAAAAATATAGAGAAAAAAGATATTAAAGACGGATCAGGGGCACTTAGGTGGCTCAGTCAGTTAAGCATCTGACTCTTGATTTTGGTTTTGTCTTTTGCCTGGATAGTAAAATGTTCCTATCTTTTCCCACTGTCAATGGAGTAGTCCAATATGGCACCCACTGCCAAAACCTGAAGGAACACAATTCCCAGGCTCCCAAGCTGAGTCAGTTAAACAAATTCATTGCAGACTGGAAGGGATGAATGTGCTCATTTTTTTATTGTTAAAAGGGTATCAGTATACTTTAAAAAAAAGTCATGTTCTGATCTTGGATCTATATATACCGGTTACTTACTGTTGGCTTTTGTTTCCATTCATTACTTATTTTTGCCAGTGGCTACAATAGTTGAATCCTTCCTTAGTTGAGCTTACTCCCATATGGTCTTCTATCTGCAAACACTCAAATAATTGAATGTTATTAATTAGAGTATGTGACTGTTCTCTTTGTACATCCCATCCTGGCTTGGGAGAGTCTTACGTGTCCAGTCTTTCTGCAATTGATGGATGAGGAGTCACCTTATGCTGGAGGTTGTGTCACCTCCCAGTAGAGGGAATAATCCCACATACATCAAGGGCTGGTCTTTGAGCAACAGGAGCTATAATGAAAAAAGACAGGATTAGAGCAGCTATACTAGAAAAGGAAAATTCAATCAAAGACCTCATCACATGATTTGGGAGTGCTGAATTTATGTTTATGATCATATTCAGTCTTTTCTGGGCCTCCCTCCTTCTCCTGTTCATGGTTTGATCCCAAGATAGTAAGTTCATAATGCACCCACCATTTAGTTAAAAGGAGTTTTCATTTTTACTTTAATCTTTCTGATGAATTGTGAAATCATAAGTTCCTGTCCCATTTTACCCAGTAAACGATCATCAGATTGATCACCCATATTGTGTGAAACCCAAAAGATAGAGGGAAATTTCATCTGAGACTCATATGTTTAGTTGTTATTTTTCCCAATTCATAATTCTTTTCTCACTTTTTGCCCACATCCTTCACTTCTGCTTTATCAAAGCCAAGTTTATTATTTTTTTATTTTTTAAAAGATTTTATTTATTTTAGAGAGAGAACAAATGTGAGCATGAGCAGGGGGAGGGGCAGAAGGAGAGGGAGAGGCAGAGAATCTCAAGCAACTCCACACTGAGCACAGAGCCCGATGTGGAGCTCAATCTCACGACCTTGAGATCAAGACCCAAGCCAAAACCCAGAGTGGAACACTTAACTGAATGAGCTTCCCAGGCACCCCTATCAAAGCCAGGTTTAAGACTCCTTATTTGGGAGTGACTCAGTCCGTTAGGTGTCTGGCTTCAGCTCAGGTCATGATCTCAGCTCAAGAAGTTGCTTCTCCCTCTCTCTCTGCCCCTTCCTCTGATTATGCTCTCTCTTTCCCTCAAATAAATAAATAAAAAATTTTTTTAAAAACCTCATTATTTATATTTATCAGGTCCTTTAGTGACATTACCAGATATATTTGGGGAGTTGGCCCATTTATTAGGACTCTTACTATACCCCATTATTTTTACTCATTCCTTGGTGCTGCCAACATGGTGGAATGTGCTAGCGAACAATTAGCATGAGAGTGACTGGCATATCATAGAATTGTAGATCTTCTAATGCATGTTCCTAACCTAATGGATATCCTCAGCAATGAAATGAGAGATCAATTCTTTGTCTTTCCTTACCTGCTGCTTGGGAGAGATGGACACGTGGGAAGGTTGTTTTATATTTAGATTATAAACCCATTCTTGAATCACACCAGTTGTGAAGTTGTGTTTCCAAATCAGATGCTAAGAAATCAGGAATGGCGGGGACCCTGGGTGGCTCAGTCGGTTAAGCCTCTGACTCTTGGTTTCCACTCAGGTCATGATCTCAGGGATCATGAGATCCCTGAGGGATCTCAGGGATCAGGGATGTGAGATTGAGCCCTCGTGGGGCTCTGAGCTGGGCATGGAGACTTCTTGGGATTCTCTCTTTCCCTCTGCCTCTCCCCTCACCTCTCTATCACTCCCTCTTTAAAAAAAAAAAATCAGGACTGTCATATTCTTGTACAACTTCTTAGGAAAGCTTCTAAAGACATAATTCCATAATGGCTGATTTCACTTAATTAAGCATTAACTATTGTGACAACACTCTTGTGGGTTTGATAGCCTGAGTAGCAGTGAAATTTCAGCAATGGGCAGGATGTTACCTCTAGGCACAGTTGTATGGAGGGGAAGGCCAACCTCCTCCCAGGGTTGTTGAAAATAGCATGGTAGTTATTACATATGTTGGACCCTTGCCTTTGCTTGGGCGGTATCCATTTCTGTGATCACTCTGTTCCTGTGTCCACTTGCCTGCCTCCCTCATCTTGTAAGAACAAGGATTCCTCACTAGGGATTTGGTGGCATACACACTAAGAACCAGGAGTTTAATTTTCTCAGAATTGCCAGTCAACTGAAGCAACCAGCAAAGTCAATGGTCAACATTCATCACAGCCAGGGCTTTGAAACCAGGAGAGGATATCCAGTTTATCTCCAGAGTCCAGAGTCCTGTCATCTGTACTGCCTTTAATCGGCCCCACTGTGATGAGACCCCTCATTCTCCTTTTCAAGTGCAGTGCCCTCACCCCCCAACCCAAGCTAGGTGTAAGACGACTATCACCCAAGGAGGTTTTAGATGTGAGCCAAGGCCACGCACTCACCTGGCTGAGGTTCTGAATTAGACCGCCCTCCCTGGGCAATGATGCTGGGTGCCTGCAGGGGGCGCCCTTGCCCAGGGCTGGCCTCTGCCGCGCGTAGGGGAGGGCCGACTCCGCGGGGCTGGGCTTTCCTATCCCTGGGGTTCCTCTTCTTTAACAATGGAGCATGCATTTGTTGGAACAGGAGCGATTCCCGTTGCACAGCTTGGGACGCAGAAGTACTTGAAGTCCCTTTGTTGTTCTACATTCAATAAGCAGCTGGTAACTGACATTCAAAGGAGCGTGGTGTTCCGCCTCCTCAGGACCGGAAGCTTGGGGCCAATTCCTTCCCCTCCCCGAGGAATCCCAGAGAGGATCTAGCCTCCATGGGTCAAGGAGACACACCTCCTGTTCTGGTTTGTGATATGGACCCAGCGGAAGGGCGGCGTGTATGGCTGTCTGTGAGGCTTCCGAAGCTGTATGTGGTTCAGACCCCATACAAATTCCGATACTGTACCCAGACGTGGAGTTGCTGTCTCTAGAGCCCAAATTCCCATTAATATATGTCTGTTTTTTTATTGGCAGGGCACCTGAACAAAAGCCTCTTCTGCTTGGTCTTGGGGAATTCTTCTAGGGGTTAGAGATAGAGCCAAACTGTGTCATGGAGGGCGCCTGAGGTTTTTTGTGGTTGACAACTCATCCCTTTTCAGTCAAAAAAAAAAAAAAAAAAAATCAAGGGAAGGCAGAATTTCAGGCGCAGTTGTTTCTGAATCATCCTAATTAATATGTTGTAATTGAATTGAGTAACTTCAATATCTGCGTTATGCCACCTGTTGAAATCCTGTCTTAATCAGATTGAGGCATGTTGTGGGATCATTGGTATTTCACTGTGGCGGCAGCAAGGGAATTTCTGGTCTTGCCAAATGAAGAATCCTGACTCCTTCAGTTGTTAGCTGGGTGACCTTAAAAGGGTTACTTAATTTCTCTGGATCTTAGTTTCCTTATCTGTAAAATGAGGATAATAATAGTATCCACTTCATAAGGCACTGAATGATTATCTATAATGATAATTATTACCATTAATATTATATATCCTGTGTTGCAAATTCATATGGAGACATATAGTAGTCCCCTCTTATCCATGAGGATATGTTCCATGACTCCTAGTAGATGCCTAAAACAGCACCAAACCCTATGTATATTGTTTTTTTCTGGGCACATGGGTGGCTCAGTTAGTTAAATAGTTATGTGCCTAATCCCGAGGTCCTGGGATGGAGACCCTGGTTGGGATCCCTGCTGAGCTGGTAGCTTATTTCTCCTTCTCCCTCTGCCTGCCACTCCCCTTGCCTGTGCTCTCTCTCTGTCAAATAAATAAATAAATAAAATCTTAAAAAATATATACTTTTTTCCCCTATACATGCATACCTATAATGAAGTTTAATTTATAAATTAGACACAATAAAATATTAACAATAATAAAATTATACAATTATAACAATATACTGTAATAAAAGTGATGTGTGGACTCTTGGGTGGCTCAGTAAGTTGGGCATCTGCCTTCAGCTCAGGTCATGATCCCAGGACGCTCCTTCCTCAGTGGGGAGCCTGCTTCTCCCTCTGCCTACTGCTCCCCCTGCTTGTACTCTCATGCTCTCTCACTCACTCTCTAGCAAATAAATAAATAAATAAGATCTTTTAAAAAAAGTGAGGCAAATGTGGTTTCTCTCAGAATATCTTATTGTACTGTACTCACCTTTTTTTCTTGTGATAATGTGAGGTGATAAAATGCCTACATGATGAGAGGAAGTGAGGGGGAATGATGTAGGCATTGTGATACAGTATTAGGCTATACTGACCTTCTGATAATATATCAGAAGGAAGAGGATTTTCTTCCAGACCATGGTTTACCATGAGTAGCTGAAACTGGGGGGATCAAAACCCTGGATTAAGGGGGAAACCACTGTGCTACATGAATCATTCTATAGCCTGCTTTTATTCATCTTTTAAGTCTTGCTTATTTTTTTCACAGATCCATAGATATCCTTTCATTTATTTATTTATTTATTTATTGAAAAGATTTTATTTACTTATTTGATAGAGAGAGAGAGACAGTGAGAGCAGGAACACAAGCAAAGGGAGTGAGAGAGGGAGAAGCAGGCTCCCCACCGAGCAGGGAGCCGGATGTGGGGCTCCATTCTGGGACCATGGAATCCAGGACCCTGGGATCATGACCTGAGCCGAAGGCAGACACTTAATTGACTGAGCTGCCCAGGTGCCCCTAGAAATCCTTTTAAAAAATTAATTTGTTTCTATTGATGGTCATTTGGTTTATATTCAACCCTGTTCTATCTGATTACTGCTTCGGTGAACATCTTCATGGTGCAATGATTATCCTCAAGTGCTTCTTCCAAGTAGTCTAGAAAATGAGCGAGTTAGAACTTGGAGTCTCCCTCCACTCTACTTCTACCAGTGCACAGGGCTGTGCCTGAACTTGCCAGTAATACTGAGAGCTCCCTCATCCAGATGCAGGGTTGGGGGCACTGGCTTTCCCAGACAGCATAGCCAACAATGGCAAAAGGGCTGAGACTGTGGTGCTTGGATGCAACTTTTAAGAGGGATGTCAAATCTCAGTAATTAAGAAAAAATGATATTTGATGCAATATTTTAAAATCAATATTAATCCAAAAAATCCACGATGAGCAAAATATCAACATTTTAAATAAAGACAGAATCAGTAACAATGCCGTGCCAAGTCATTGTGGCTTATATATTGATTTTTATTTTAAAATATTTCATTAAAATATAAATTATCTTGATTACTGAGGTATGGGTGGCTTCTTAAATTTTGCACCTGAAATAGGTGGCTCTTTTGCCTCATCCTGTGTCTAAACTGGCTGGCACCATATCTAGATGGCACAGTGCCCAAGCTTGTGCTTCATTGGTAAGGTGGTTCTCATGTTTCCCCTAAAAGATGGGATTCTGTCAGGGAACTGGAGTCCCTCCCATGAAACACAAGCGTGCATTGCTTATCCAGTAGACTGCAGAATCCTAGCACATGTCTCCAGGGGCAAATATGTCGATGGGGATCATGGGCCTTCTCTTGTTGACCCTGACCTTCCCTCATTAACGTCTATTCTTTATTTTTTTCTAAGATTTATTTATTTATTTGAGAGAGAGAGAGCAAGCAAGAGAGTAGGGGAGGGGCAGAGGGCAGAGAGGGAGGGAGAGGGACAGAATTTCCTGCAGACTCCCCTCTGAACATGGAGCCCAACACAAGGCTCAATCTCATGACCCTGAGACCTCATGACCTCATGACCTCAGCCAAATTCAAGTGTCAGACGCCCAACCAGCTGAGCCACCCAAGTGCCCCTGAAGTCTATTCTTTAACTCACACTATGCCACTTGTGTAATTTATCTTGAATCCTATTACACAAACAGGAGTCCCCAAAGTGCTATATTTAACATGACAAATCTTGTATATACGATTTTATAAACATATGAGAATATATGTTTAGTATAAATTGCTAGAGGTAGAAATGCTGGTCCAAATAGTATTAACACTACAAGTTTTGATATATATAGCCAATTTCCCTTTTTAAGACAATGTATTGATTTACACTCCCACGGAAAGTATGTGAGAATTAACGTTTCCCCATATTCTTAGCAACATTGAGGATTATAGCACTTTTTAATCTTTGCCAATCATACAGATAAAATAGCATTTTATTTTTGTTTTATATCTCTTAATTATGAGCAAAATTAAACACTTCTTACGTCTTTTAAAAGCGCAATTATGTTCTCTGTAAGTAAATTCCCTAGTTTCATTTTTCAAGTAGATTGTTGGTCTTTTTTATTGATTTGTTAATACTTTTACATGTAAAGGAAAATAACTCTCTGGTCATTATATGTGTTGCAACTATTATCTCTGTCTTTTTGCTTGTCTTTTGACTTTTTCATGATTTCCCCCCTGAAGGAATGATTTACATTTTTATGTAGTCAAAGTTATTAATCTTTTCCTTTATGGTATTAGATTTTGTCTTTTTAAAAAAAGATTGGGGGCACCTGGGTGGCTCAGTGGGTTAAAGCCTCTGCCTTCAGCTCAGGTTATGATCCCAGGGTCCTGGGATGGAGCCCTATGTCGGGCTCTCTGCTCCGTGGGGAGCCTGCTTCCCTTCCTCTCTCTCTGCCTGCCTCTCTGCCTACTTGTGATCTCTGTCTGTCAAAAAAATAAATAAAATCTTTAAAAAAAAAAGTTCTTGGGGCACCTGGGTGGCTCAGTGGGTTAAAGCCTCTGTTTTCAGCTCAGGTCATGATCCCAGAGTCCTGGGATCGAGCCCCACATCGGGCTCTCTGCTCAGCGGGAGGCCTGCTTCTCTTCCTCTCTCTCTCTGCCTGCCTCTCTGACTACTTGTGAGCTCTGTCAAATAAATAAATAAGATCTTTTTAAAAAAAAAGTTCTTAAAAAAAGATTATTTATTTATTTATTTGAGAGAGAGAGCGAGAGGGAGGAGCAGAGGGAGAGGGAGAAGCAAATTCTCTATACACGGCTCTATCCTGGGATCCTGAGATCATGACCTGAGCTGAAAGCAGACGTTTTACTGACAGAGCCACTCAGGCATCCCAGATTTGGTATTTTTATAAAAAGATTTATTTATTTATTTATTTGACAGAGATTGAGAGAGAGAGCGAGAGCACACATGCATGAGCATAAGAGGGGAGGGGCGGAGGGAGAGGGAGAAGGAGAAAGCCGACTATCTGTTGAATGCAGAGCCTGTTGTGGGGCTGGATCTCACAACCCTGAAATTTTGACATGAGATGAAACCAAGAGTTGGACACTTAACGACTAAGCCACCCAGGCATCCCTAGATTTTTTTATTTAAAAGTTCTTTTTCACAATAAGTTTATAAAGTACTTACCCATGTTTTCTCCAATACCTATTATGACTTTATTTCTTCTATTTAAATCCATCTAAGAGTTATTTGGGAACAGAGAGTAAGAAAGACATCTACCTTTTTTTTTTCCTTCCTAAATGGCTAGCCAATATGATTTATTGAGAAACTATCTTTTCCCCCACTGACTGGGAATGCCAACCAAATTACACTTTATTTTTTTTTTTAAAGATTTTATTTATTTGTTAGAGAGAGAGCAAGCGAGCACAGGCAGACAGAGGGGCAGGCAGAGGCAGAAGCAGGCTCCCTGCCGAGCAAGGAGCCCGATGTGGGACTCGATCCCAGGACGCTGGGATCATGACCTGAGCTGAAGGCAGCCGCTTAACCAACTGAGCCACCCAGGCGTCCCCCAAATTACACTTTAAATTCTCATTGATATATAGGGCTTTTCCTAAACTCTTTTTTTTTAATTTAAAATTTTTTTATACACATATGATGTAACCCCACCATCCTCTCCTGACACCCCTTCCCCCACCCCCCTCAATTTGTTTTATGACATTAAGAGTCTCTTTGGGTTTGTCTCCCTCCTGGTCCCATCTTGTTTCATTTATTCTTTTCCTACCCCTTTAACCCCCTCCCCCCGCCGTTGCATCTCCACTTCCTCATATCAGGGAGATCATATGATAGTTGTTTTTCTCCAATTGACTTATTTCGCTAAGCATGATACCCTCTAGTTCCACCCATGTCGTCTCAAATGCTAAGATTTCATTTCTTTTGATGGCTGCATAGTATTCCATTGTGTGTATATGTGTGTGTGTATATATATATATCACATCTTCTTTATCTATTCATCTGTTGATGGACATCTAAGTTCTTTCCATAGTTTGGCTATTGTGGACATTGCTGCTATAAACATTCAGGTGCACGTGCCCCTTCGGATCACTACGTTTGTATCTTTAGGGTAAATACCCAGTAGTGCAATTGCTGGGTCATAAGGTAGCTCTATTTTCAACTTTTTGAGGAACCTCCATGCTGTTTTCCAGAGTGGTTGCACCAGCTTGCATTCCCACCAGCAGTGTAGGAGGGTTCCCCTTTCTCTGCATCCTCGCCAGCATCTGTCATTTCCTGACTTGTTAATTTTAGCCATTCTGACTTGTGTGAGGTGGTATCTCATTGTGGTTTTGATTTGTATTTCCCTGATGCCCAGTGATGTGGAGCACTTTTTCATGTGTCTGTTGGCCATCTGGATGTCTTCTTTGCTGAAATGTCTGTTCATGTCCTCTGCCCACTTCTTGATTGGATTATTTGTTCTTTGGGTGTTGAGTTTGCTAAGCTCTTTATAGATTTTGGATACTAGCCCTTTATCTGATATGTCATTTGCAAATATCTTCTCCCATTCTGTCAGTTGTCTTTTGGTTTTGTTAACTGTTTCCTTTGCTGTGCAAAAGCTTTTGATATTGATGAAGTCCCAATAGTTCATTTTTTCCCTTGCTTCCCTTGCCTTTGGCGTTGTTCCTTTTCCTAAACTCTTTAATCTGTTACAATTGTTTGTATATTCCTGAACCAGCACCAAATTGTTTCAAATAGGTAGATTTATAATGTGTTTTAGTATTCAGTATTTGTTTTCTGTCTCCGAGTTAATAACTGTTTCTCCCCCCGCCACCGTTTGCTTAGTTGTTTTTCTTAATGCCTTTATGATTGATTCCACTTCAAATTCTTTGCTAGTTTCTTTTTTTTTTTTTTTAAAGATTTTATTTATTTATTTTGACAGAGAGAGATCACAAGTAGGCAGAGAGGCAGGCAGAGAGAGAGGAAGGGAAGCAGGTTCCCCGCTGAGCAGAGAGCCCGATGCAGGGCTCGATCCCGGGACCCTGGGATCATGACCTGAGCCGAAGGCAGAGGCTTTAACCCACTGAGTCACCCAGGTGCCCCTCTTTGCTAGTTTCTAAATCTCTTCTCAAGGTTTACGATTTTATCAATTTTATCTTCCTAAAAAACATGTGGACTTGGACTCTATGCCTGGTATATATTTGCCTCTCTTGGTCATTTGTTCTGGAGATCTCCTTCAGCCCGTCTCCTGTGATAGAGCTCTAGTTTTGGGGTGTTAGATCTTCCTTTTCTTTCTTTCTTTTTTTTTTTTTTTGGTTTGGTTTACTCTCATGTTTTGTTGAAGCATATCCTTCAATAGCTTTATAAAGAAGGGTACTTTGGAGGTACATTTTCTCACATCTAAAAATGTCCCTATTGGGGCACCTGGGTGGCTCAGTGGGTTAAAGCCTCTTCCTTCAGTTCAGGTCATGATCCCAGGGTCCTGGGATCGAGCCCCGCAGGGATCCTGCTTCCCTTTCTCTCTCTCTGCTTGCCTCTTTGCCTACTTGTGATCTCTCTCTGTCAAATAAGTAAATAAAATTTAAAAAAAAAGGAAAAAATGTCCCTATTGACTCCCATACTTCAGTAATGGCATTATGAACATTGATCTCTAAGTTGAAAGCCACTCTGGAATTTTGAAAACATCATTCTGTTGCTTTCTAGCTTCCTGTGGTAGAAGTCAGAAACCATCTCTATTCCCCGATCATTTTTATTTGGGTCTTTTGTTTACCTCACCAGAAATTTGGAGGATTTTTTGTTTGTTTGTCCTCATTGCTCTGAAATTTTACGATGATAAATGTGAGCACAGGTCTCTTTTAATTCTTTGTGTAGAATGCTTTTAATTTGGAAACTCATGCACTCCAGTTCTGGGATATTTTCTCAAATTATTTCTTTAGTAATTCTCTCCCTTTTATGTTCATTGTTTATTCTTTCTTGAAATCCTGTGCTTTGGGTATTGGACCTCTGGGACCAGGCTGCTAACTTTCTTATGTTTTCTCTCTTATCTGCCATCTCTTTTTGTCTTTGGGCTTTACACTCTGGGAGATTTTCTCCACACCAACTTCCAACATTTCTGTAGATTAAAACCAAATGTCTCATATCATGTATTTAAATTCCAAAAGCTACAGAGTGTCTGGGTACCTCAGCTGGTTACACATCTGCGTTTGCTCAGGTCATGACCTCCAGGATCTTGGCTCCCCACTCAGTGGGAAGTCTGCTTGTCCCTCTGTCCCTGCATGTGCACGGGCTTTCTCTCTGTCTCTCTCAAATAAAATCTTTTTTAAAAAATTTCAAAAGCTCTCTCTCGCCTTTTTTTCATATATATTTTTTAGAGCATTCTATTCTTATTTTGTGGATGCAATGTCACAATAGCTTCTTATGTTCCTAAGGATATTAATAACGGTTTTTGTTGTCTTTGTTTTTGTGCTCTTCTCTTTGCATAATTGCATAATCCATTTCCTCCGACTTCCTTTTTCTCTTTCTGCATTTGGTTTCCATGCCGCATGTTAGAAGTTTTTCTCAGATGCTTGGAGGTCTTTGGTCATCTCCTCCTATTTAAGCTGATTGGAAGCTTTGCAGGTGTAGGGAAGGATTTGTAACATATTCTGGGTGGATGGTTTCACTGGGGGGACCTTTGTCTATACCTTTATGTCTTTCCATGTGAGTTGGTTGGATTCCCCAGGTAAATCTTTTCCAACCTCCTTCTGGAAGGGCGAAAGGCAGGCTGCTATCTCCTAGGAGCAGTGGTTGAAGAGGGCAGAAGCTTCAGTAACCGATACTTAACACCTAGTTCTGTTTTCCAACTGGTACCCCTGCCCTCAAGTGTGCCTAATGTCCTCCAAGCCAGAGACCTCCCTGGTATTCCCTTTCCAGAGTATAAACCTCCAGTCTTCTGCTGTGGCGAGGCAGGCAGGTGGGAGGATCCTTGGCATTCTAACTGCTTCTCAAACAGTATTTCAATCAGTTCTCTTTGCTTTAATTCTTCCTCTCCTTCGGAAAGGAACTGGTCTCACCAATTCCTGAGCCTGTGGGGGATTCTGCAGTGCAAATTGGTTTGATTCTTATCTTTCCCACTGCCACTTTACAATTATTTTCTCAGGTCTGAGTCATTTACTGATAGAACTGTCCATTTTGTTGTATTTATTTGGCAGTTAGACACTGTAGTGTGGTTTCTTACCCTTAAGTTTTCAAAGTGTACCATCATAGCATCAGTAAATAATGAAAATTGTCTTTCCCTTAATGATTTTTATATTTCCTATTTCTTTCCCT
Organism: Taxidea taxus jeffersonii; assembly: GCA_003697995.1. Classification (NCBI taxonomy): domain Eukaryota; kingdom Metazoa; phylum Chordata; class Mammalia; order Carnivora; family Mustelidae; genus Taxidea; species Taxidea taxus. Next base: position 80,943 of record RCUC01156763.1, read on the forward strand.
TATATAATTGCATTGGCTTATACCTCTACTACAACATGAAAAATATAATAGTGGCAGTGAGGGCATCTTATTTATTTATTTATTTATTTATTAAAGATTTTATTTATTTATTTGTCAGAGAGAGTGAGCACAGGCAGACAGAGAGGCAGGCAGAGGCAGAGAGAGAAGCAGGCTCCCTGCCAAGCAAGGAGCCCGATGTGGGACTCGATCTCAGGACGCTGGGATCATGACCTGAGCCGAAGGCAGCTGCTTAACCAACTGAGCCACCCAGGCGTCCCGAGGGCATCGTTTTTATTTTTATTTTTATTTATTTTTAAAGATTTTATTTATTTATTTGACAGAGATAGATCACAAGTAGGCAGAGAGAGGAAGGGAAGCAGGCTCCCCGCTGAGCAGAGAGGCCCGATGCGGGGCTGGATCCCAGGACCCTGAGATCATGACCTGAGCCGAAGGAAGAGGCTTTAACCCACTGAGCCACCCAGGCGTCCTGAGGGCATCTTTTTAAAAAAAATTAAAATATAATGCATTATTTGTTTCATGGGTACAGGTCTATGAATCATCAGTCTTACACATTTCGCATCACTCACCATAGCACATACCCTCCCCACTATCCAGCGCCCACCCACCCCATCCCTTCCGACCCCCTCCCCTCCAGCATCCAAATGAGGGCCTCTTTGTCTTTTGCTTAGGTTTACTGGGTGTCCTTTTATTATTTCACCATTAAGCATGATGCTGGCTTTGGTGTGACTGAATACATTTCTTATGTTAAGGGGATATCCTTCTTTTTGATTAAGAGATTTTATCAGAAATCGAGGTCGCATCTTCCAGGTTTTTAAAATCTCTATTCAGGAGTGAAATTTGTTGTTTTCTTCTGGGTGCTGTATTTTTCAGGTTTTGCTATCAGTATAATACTGGTTTTGTAAAAAAGAGTCTGAAAGCTTGCTTTCTCTCTTATGCTTCTAAATTGCCTAACAGCATTGGAACCATCTGGTGAGTAAATTTGAAAAATAATAGTGTCCAGCACTTGGACAGATTGGCCCTTCCCCATCCTTCAAATCAAATCACAGTTGGTAGGGTGAGGCCCATCTCTAAGCAGACGTACCCTATAAGCTTTAGTCTCAGTGGCGCAGAAGTAATACTGAATGAAAGATGTAAAATTTACTTTCTGGAAGCTTCAGGGAGCCGGAAAAGGAGGAGAAGGAAAAGGAAAAGGAGGAGGAGGAAGTTAATTGTATTGTTTGGATAAGAATTTAGTTCAACAGACCATGTTTCTCTTCGGCAGGCCTGATAAAATAGGACAAAGTAAAAGGAATTTCTACCACTCCTTTCTCCACAGTCCTCAGACTTGGCCCCACACTCCCGTGGTCTCCCCAGTCACCTTTGTAGACACTTCCCCAGAGGAAATATGTGAGGCCCTCTCTGCACCATTGGAACGAGATCTGGAGTTGCCACTTGCTGATAAACAGTTAAGCCCTGTGTCGGTTTGGGGACTTGCTTATCCTTTTCTCTGATGAAAGATGGTGTTTAGTTTACTGTACCAGCTCGATTTGCCTGTGGGATTCCAGACCTAAAGGCTTTTCAGGGTTTTCTGCCGCCAGGAGAAATGCTGAGGTGGAAGGTTCTGGAAAGGGTTTAGTACATTATAAAGGAGAAACGTCCGGCCATATTTGCAAGGGAAAGTCGCTGCCTCCAGGTGCTTAACTTCACCACCAGTTGCCAGACTGGGTGCCTGGGTTACTCTTGTAATTTTCCAATCCCACCATTCTATGAAATCGGGAGGTTTTGAATTTCCTATTTTAAATGGAGCTTTGAATTTAGATCATGATTATACTCCCTTTCAATATCATAGTTGATTAGAGAGTCTATATGACTCAAGTGGCCAGGAGCACAGACTCTGGATTCGGACATATAGTGGGAATTCCATTTCTGCTCTACCTAGCTGTATGACATTGGTCAAATTAATCAGCGTCTTGGAGCATAAGCTTATCTGTAAAGTGGGGAGAGTCTTTGTGCCTACTTCATAAGGGTGATGTAAAAATCAAATGAGATAATGGGTTTGAGGCTTCTATCATGGCATCTGGCCCACATTAAGGACTTACCACATATTTGCTATTGCTAATACTGTTATTCTTATGTCACTAAAAGGAGCTTTGGGAGAGATGCATGTAAAATCGAGGCTTCTCCGGGAGTTTGATGGTAGCCAGTCAGCCCACTGCTCACAGGAAGCTGCAGACCTCTGACTCTCTGGTTCTTGGTGCGCATTTTTTGTCTTAGGGGAAATGGTGGGGACTTTCTGGATGCCTAAGTTCTGTCCTCTGAAAGTGCACCGGGATATTTGTTTTTGTTCCGATGGAACGACTGGACTCCAGGTGGTCAAATCTGGTTGCTATTTCTGACTGATCCTCAATAGAGCAAAGGCCACTTCGGGGAGTCCCTGCTTCCTGCACACTTTGGCCTGCTCTGGTCACCACACTGCCCCCTGAGCACCTTCTGGACAACACTGCAGCCCAGCTTCCCTTCCCTCTGACTCTGGCCACCGGTTGGGTCCTCTTCCTGACTAGACAGTCAAACATTCCAGGAATAGTCTAGACTGGCTACTGATGGAAATGTCTGTTCCCATCTCCCCCTATTCTACCCTCCCCACAATGTCTTCCCTCTCTCTTGCTTCCCCAGGGATCCCCTAGTCTCCACCTCATTCAGCCACCCTGCTTTCATTCTTCTTCCCATTAAAAAAAATCAGAATGTAAGAAATGAGTCAAATTTTGAGGAGTGTGTGTTGGACTCTTTTGCTTGTAAGGAAGTCTTTTCTGGTTTATCTTAAATAATTCCCTTCCCTTATTGGGCAGGAGGCTACACAATTATTGTGAAGAGTCCCCATAGTAATTATGGGGCTAAAGGCCCCAGAAGCACCAGGAGTGGCTTCCCAGCTGGCTTCACTGGAACACAGCTCAGGGACCGGGAGGAGGTCCAGGACCCAGAGCTGGAAGGACAGAGTCTTGTTCCCACCTTGGTGAGACAGTGCCCACTTCACAGCATGACTCAGCCTTCTTCTGCTTCCACTTCTCACACTTCTGTTACTGTCAGCCCACCTCTCACACCTCTTTTCTCTGCCTCATGGCTTCTGCTCTCTCTTAGCTTCTGCTTTTCGAGAGTTTTGGGCCTCTACAGCTTCTATGTCTCATGGTGCTACTGCCTCCAGTCTGCTGAGCCAGGGGTTTTATAGCAGAGCTCCTGGTAGGTGGCTGGCTTGGCCGTGTGCACTGGTTTCCTGGTCTTTTGGCCTTTGGCCGTGGAGACCTGTGGCTTTTTCTGGAGTCTTGTTCCTCCATGCAGGGACCAGGCAGGGCTGTGGGTGTGCCCAGCACTCTGAGCTTGGCTTTGTCTAGGAAACGCTGTTGTCCTTCCCACAAGTACAAAAGGGTAAAATTAGAATTTTGATGATTCTCAAACCAAGTGAATAGCAGAATCTCATAGGCAAATTTTTACACATGAAAATTTTACTTATTTGTAAAATGGAGACATTTTACAATGTCTCCATACAACACTTCATAAGAGTGATGTGACCCACCATTTTTCCCCTGATTTTTTTTTTTTTTTAAAGCTATGTTTGCCTGAAAAGCAGTTGGAAATTTAGTGCCTATAAAATAGGGAAGTGTTAAGTCAGTGGTTCTCAAGGTCTGGGAAAAAGAGAGAGGGATAGTATATAAGAGTTGTTCGTGGAGGGGTGCCTGGGTGCCTCAGTTGGTTAAGCATCTGCCTTCAGCTCAAGTCATGATCCCAGGGTCCCAGGATTCAGCCCCGTATTGGGCTCCCTGCTCAGCAGGGGAGTCAGCTTCTCCCTCTGCCTCTGTCCCTTCTTGTGCTCTCTCTCTTGTTTAGTCTCTCAAATAAATAATAAAAATCTTGAAAAAAAAAAAAGAATCTGGGCTCCACTCTAGAGGTATTCAATCAGAATCTGCATTTTGACAAGGTCACCATGATTGGTGTACACATTAAAGTCCGAGACTCGCTGCTCTTGAACACTGGTCCTTATCTTGGGTGCTCATTAAGACTCAACTGGAGAGCATTTATTTATTTTTTATTTTTTTAAGATTTTATTTTATTTTATTTATTTTTTTAAAGATTTTATTTATTTATTTGTCAGATAGAGAGAGAGCGCAGGAGCGAGCACAGGCAGACAGAGTGGCAGGCAGAGGCAGAGGGAGAAGCAGGCTCACTGCTGAGCAAGGAGCCCGATGTGGGACTCGATCCCAGGACGCTGGGATCATGACCTGAACCAAAGGCAGCCACTTAACCAACTGAGCCACCCAGGCGTCTCTAAGATTTTATTTTTAACTAATCTCTTTACCCAATGTGGGACTCGAACTTACAATCCTGATATCAAGCCTTGCGTCCTCCACCGACTGAGCCAGCCAGGTCTGTTTAAAGAAATCCTGGTGCCCAGGTGGCACCCAATCCAATTAAATCACAGTCTCTGGGTGGGGGAGGGGCAGGGAGGGAGGGAATAGGTGGTAGGCATCCTATAGCTTAGAAAGCCCAGGTGATCCTGATGAACAGCCAGGACTGGAAACAGCTGCTTCAAGGATCTCCCACAGGTGTTAGTGCACGCTCCCTATGGATGGTGCAGATCTGGTGGTTTCAACATTGTGCTTTCTGCTTTTCTGCATTTTCTCGTTTTGTTTAGGGAACATGTATCATTTTTGTAATGATAAAGAATTTATTTTAAACATGAATGTAAGGCTCATCTGAAGTTTAGACAGCAGACTTGAAATGAGAAAGATTGTTTAGAGCAGGATTCACAATAGAAAAGGGAAGGGAGGGCTCATGCTTCCAGGTCTGGAAGAGGGAGAATGACGACAAAGCCGTCTTTGTGTTATCTCTTTTATTTTTAGTCACGATATTGAATTTTTTAAGTTGTATTTTGAGATAAATAATAATCACAAAGGAAACCATGAGCTTTTTGTGGTTAGCAAAAGGGAAGATGGGTTAAGCATACCAAAAAAAAAAAACCTGTTTTACAGAGATAAGAGTCTGTCCATCTACCTCCTATCCGTGCATCTCTTTCCCTTAGCACAAGAGAAACTAAACATTGCTGAGAGCTCACTGGCCACCCTGCACTGTAATAGGCATTTCACTGATCCTTGTGACAATGTCAGGGAGCAGCACTACAAATATTGCCATTTTAGGGAAGGCTGAGCCCTAGCGAGGTGACTTCATTTGCATTTAATTCCTAGCCCTGTGCTGTCCAATATGGCAGCCACTGGCCACATATGGCTCTTGAACACTTCGAATGGCCAATCCAAATTGATATGTACTCTAAGTGTAAAATATCACCAGATTTCAAAGACCTAGTATAAAAAAATAAAAGCTCATAATAATAATGCTATGTATAATAATGTATATAATGTGTATATATATAATGTATATAACAATGTATGATAACATAATAATGTTATGTATTAATTATATATTGAAATGATATTGGTTTATATATGTTTGGGTTAAATAAAGCATATTATTGAAATTATTTCAGCTGTTTCTTTTTCCCTGGGTAAATGTAGCTAGCCAGAAAATTTTAAATTACTTACGTGGCTCACACTTTGTTTCTAGCCAGGTAGAGGCAATGGGAAGTTAGACCCAGGGGGTTTATTTACACTTGTTGTTTATTCTCTTTGGAACCCTCCTAAGAGTAAAGGAATTGGTAAGAGAGGAAGCAAATCCTTTGTAGCTTGTCTGGTTGAAGAATGGATGGAGGTTTAGATGAATTTGAGGGCATTCTTGCCAAATGCCTTTAGCCTCAGCTGAACATTAGAATTTCTTGGAGAGCTTTTTCAAATTCTGATACTCAGGGGCACCTGGGTGGCTCAGTGGGTTAAAGCCTCTGCCTTTGGCTCAGGTCATGGTCCCAGGGTCCTGGGATCGAGCCCCATGTCGGGCTCTCTGCTCAGAGGGGAGCCTGCTTCCCCGACCGACCTCTCTCTGCCTGCCTCTCTGCCTACTTGTGCTCTCTGTCAGATAAAGAAATAAAATCTTTAAAAAAAGATTCTGATACTCAGCCACACTACTGTCTGATTAAATCAGGATCTCTGGAGAATCTCTATTTTTCAGGATGCTGAGGCTCAGCCAAGATTGAGAACCCCTGCTTTAGCCAGATTTATTCTTCTTCACCAGGGACAAACTACAGCTCTCTAGGAAAGTCGGCTAGCAACTTTCAGAAGGTAGAGACCCGAGATGACTGTTCAGGACTGTTACTTGGGTCATGACAAATTTTCTATTAAAAAGAAATTGGGGGGGGCACCTGGGTGGTTCTGTGGGTTAAAGCCTCTGCCTTCGGCTCAGGTCATGATCCCAGGGTCCTGGGATCGAGCCCCACATCGGGCTCTCTGCTCAGCGGGGAGCCTGCTTCCCTTCCTCTCTCTCTGCTTGCCTCTCTGCCTACTTGTGATCTCTCTCTGTTCAATAAATAGATAAAATCTAAAAAAAAAAAAGAAAAGAAAAGAAATTGGGGCACCTGGGTGGCTCAGTTAGTTAAACACCTGTCTTCAGCTCAGGTTATAACCCCAGGGTCCTGGGATGGAGTCTCAGCATTGGGCTTCCTGCTTGGCGGGGAGTCCACTTCTGCTTCTCCCTCTGCTGCTTCCCCTGCTTGAGCTCGTGCCCTTCCTCTCTCTCAAAAATAAATAAATAAAATCTTTTTAAAAAAATCAAGGTTGTTGAGGCTGAGACGACATCAGGCAGCAAGAGATCAGCTAGATAGCCTATCAAACCATTCCAAACACCTACGAATCCAACAGGAGATCGAAGAGAAGAAAAACAACAATTCTAGAAACAGAAAATCGACCACTTTCTAAAAGGTCGGACCAGTGGAGAAGTGAATCCAGCGCGACGGGAAGATAGACCCCAGGGGAGGGGCCGGCTCCGGCAAGCGGCAGAACACCGGAGCACAAAATCAGGACTTTTAAAAGTCTGCTCCAGGGAGGGACATCACTCCAGAGGCTAAACTGGGGTGAAGACCTCGCGGGGACAGCGTGGACTCAGGTCCCACAGGTCACAAAAAGATCGGGGGTGTCTGAGTGTTGCAGAGCTCACAGATATTGGAGCAGGGAAGCCGGCTGCAGAGACAGAGCCGAGGTTTTCTGGAGCCGTCATCTGTGACACGGGCCGGTGCTCTGTGCGAGGGGTCCCCACAAGATCCGGGGAGACTCCGACCTGGGCGAGCTCAGGGATCTACGGGGTTCGGAGACTCCAGGTGGGACTCTGCCAGAGACAGAGACGCTTGGTCACAGGCTGGGTGAGCTCGGAGCACTCCCAGAAGCCAGTGAGACTGGACTGATTACGCACGATTTTCTCCAAGCACGGCTGGAGGCTGGGGAGATGGGAGTGATTAAGCACTTTTCTCTGAAGGCGCACTGAAGACTGGGGCCACTAGCTCTCGGCTCTTCCGAACCGGAGATTGGGAGTCCACCATTTTCATTCCCGTCCTCTGGAACTCTACGGAAAGCGTTCAGGGAACAAAAGCTCCCGAAAGTGAACCTGAGAGGATTACTTAGCCCGGCCCCTGGTAAGGGCGGTGCAATTCCGCCTGGGGCAGAGACACTTGAAAATCACTACAACAGGCCCCTCCCCCAGAAGATCAACAAGAAATCCAGCCAAGACCAAGTTCACTTAACAAGGAGAACAGCGGATTCTTATCTGGACAAAATGACAAGGCGGAAAAACTCACCACAAAAAGGAGAACAGGAGGCAGGACCGAAGGCTAGGGACCTAATCAGTACAGACATTGGTAATATGTCAGATCTAGAATTCAGGATGACGATTCTCAAGGTTCTAGCCAGGCTCGAAAAAGGCATGGAAGATATTAGAGAAACCCTGTCAGGAGAAATAAAAGCCCTTTCTGGAGAAATAAAAGAACTAAAATCTAATCAAGTTGAAATAAAAAAAGCTATTGATGAGGTGCAATAAAAAATGGAGGCTCTTACTGCTAGGATAAATGAGGCAGAAGAAAGAATTAGTGATATAGAAGACCAAATGACAGAGAATAAAGAAGCTGAACAAAAGAGAGACAAACAACTACTGGACCACGAGGGGAGAATTCGAGAGATAAGTGATACCATAAGATGAAACAACATTAGAATAATTGGGATTCGAAGAAGAAGAAAGAGAAATAGGAGCAGAAGGTATACTGGAGAGGATTATTGTAGAGAATTTCCCTAATATAGCAAGGGGAACAAGCATCAAAATCCAGGAGGTGCAGAGAACACCCCTCAAAATCAATAGGAATCGGTCCACACCCCG
>ML108463.1:0-28526 GCA_003697995.1 Taxidea taxus jeffersonii
ATTTCTTTGATCTTCTGGGGGAGGGGCCTGTTGTAGTGATTCTCAGGTGTCTTTGCCCCAGGCGGAGTTGCACCGCCCTTACCAGGGGCCGGGCTAAGTAATCCTCTCAGGTTTGCTTTCAGGAGCTTTTGTTCCCTGAACGCGCTTTCTGTAGAGTTCTGGAGGACGGGAATGACAATGGCGGCCTCCCAATCTCCGGTTCAGAGGAGCCGAGAGCTAGGGGCCCCAGTCTTCAGTGCGCCTTCAGAGAAAAGCGTTTAATCCCTCCAGTCTCCCTAGCCCACGTTTGTGCCGGAGAGTGCACGCGCGCGTCCTCCCGCAGACACCGCGCGCCGGCAGACACCGCGGGCCCGCCGACACTGCGCGCACTCGCCGACCGCGCGCACCCACAGACCGCGCACGCCCGCAGACCGCGCTCAGAGAAAATCGTGCCTAAGCAGTCCCGTCTCACTGGCTTCTGGGAGTGCTCCGAGCTCACCCAGCCTGTGACCAAGCGTCTCTGTCTCTGGCAGAGTCCCACCTGGAGTCTCCGGAGCCCGGAGATCCCTGAGCTCTCCCGGGTCGGAGTCTCCCCGGATCTTGTGGGGACCCCTCGCACAGAGCACCGGCCAGTGCCACAGAGCACCGGTCCGTGTCACAGACCACTAGGAAATCTCGGCTCTGTCTCCGCAGCCGACTTCCCCGCTCTAATACCTGTGAGCTCTGCGACACTCAGACTCCCCTGATCCTTCTGTGACCCCGTGGGACCTGAGTCCACGCTGTCCCCACGAGGTCTTCACCCCAGTTTAGCCTCTGGAGCGATGTCCCTCCATGGAGCCGACTTTTAAAAGTTCTGATTTTGTGCTCCGCCGCTTGCCGGGAGCCGGCCCCTCCCCCTGGGATCTATCTTCCCATCGCGTTGGATTCACTTCTTCGCTGGTCCTACCTTTCAGAAAGTGGTCGATTTTCTGTTCCTAGAATTGTTGTTTTTCTTCTCTTCGATCTCCTGTTGGATTTGTAGGTGTTCGGAATGGTTTGATAGGCTATCTAGCTGATCTCCTGCTGGCTGATGTCGTCTCAGCCTCCTACTTCTCCGCCATCTTGACTCCTCCCAATCCAGCCGTGCCTTTTTTAAGATGCATCTTTAATTAATTGCTGTGTATTGTACTTCATTTCTCAAAAAAAGTTTTTGTAACTGTATAAATTCCTTAAAATGTCTGTTGACATTTACTATCCACCGTAGAGGATGTAGTGAAATAACTGAATACATAAAAAGGAAGACTTCAGCAGCTACATTAAAAAAAAAACACAAAACAAAAACAAAATAAAACCCACAAAAAACAGATTCAGGGCTCATAGGTGGCGTAGTCATTTAAACCTCGGACTCTTGGTTTTGGCTGGGGTCATGATCTCTGGATCCTGAGATCAGGGGACTCAGGCTCCATGCTCAGCAGGGGGTCAGCTTCTCTCCCCCACTTCCCTGCCCTTCCCTGGCCCAGCACTCTCTGTCTAAATAAACAGTCAGATTTAATTTGTGTCATTATGGAAGGCTCATTTAAAAAAATCATTTGTTAAACATGGTCTTTCATCGAGATCAAATACTTGTTCTTCTCAATTTCTCAATTTCTCTTGTTTAGTTTTCTTGTGCAATTATAGCTGTTAAAGTGTTGGCTTCATTAGTGAAAGAATATAAAAACAGTAAATTATGCTTGTTTAATATCATTAGCATCAGATGCATCAAAGAGAAAATCAGTGATACTAATACCAAGAATGGTGGATTTTTTTTTTCAATTTATCAAAACTATTGAGTTGTCATACTGTTAAAGGTTTAACACCTGACATTAGCATTTTGTTACAAATGGAGTTGAAAAGCTTAATGTTGAAGGTATATTTCATTGCTTTTGTATTAATAGTACAAATATAAATTTGATAAAGTTTATGTTATGGTAAAAACATTATTTTTACTAAATTAATAAACTTACATAACTGACAGAAATTTGGATTTAGTTGTGGTAAAGACCTACTTCATAATTTAGTCCAGCATCCTATAACCTAAAGAGAAGTTGCCATTGTCCAAGTTTACGTAGATAAGTGATAGATAATAAATTAATGACTTTTTTGTGTGTGATGAAGGTAAGGTTGAATATGAAATTTGCTTAAACATGGTAATCCACCCTTTTTCTCTCATTGCCACCCCACATCGACCAGAATTTAGAAATGTCTTAGCTTTTGATAATTACTTTTAGAAATCAAATAAAGTACCCCTCAGTTGTACTGAATATTTTTTGAAATGGAGTTACTCAATTATAATATCATATTGTTACAAGATATGTTGGAATTTTTTTCTCTGTTTTGTTATTTACTTTTTTGTTGAAGTATAATTACTCAGTGCTCATCTTAATAAATGTACTCTTAATCCTTTTTATTTCACCCAACCCGCCCATTCCATACCTCCTGTCTTTGCAACCACCAGTTTGTTTTCTGTATTTAAAAATGCTTCTTTTTCTGTCTCTTTCTTTGTTCATTTGTTTCTTAAATTACACATATGAGTGAAATCATATAGTGGTTATCTTTCTCTGACTTATTTCCATTAGCATTGTACCCTTTAGCTCCACTCCTATTTTTGCAAATGGCAGTAACATTCTTTTTTATAGTTGCATAATATTCTTGTGTGTGTGTACACCACATGTTATTTATCCATTCATCTATGGATGGATACTTGGGTTGCTTCTGTATCTTGGCTATTGTAAATGATCCTGCATTAGACATAAGGGATCATTTGTCTTTCAAATTAGTGTTTTTATTTTTGTTAGGTAAATACCCAGTAGTGGAATTACTGGATCATATGATAATTCCATTTTTAATTTTTGAGGAATGTCTATACTGTTCTCCACAGTGGCTGCACCAGTTTGCATTCCCACCTGCATGAGGGTTCCTTTTTTTCCCACATCCTCCACCACACTTGTTATTTCTTGTGTTTTTGATTTTAGCCATTCTGACAGGTATGAGATGATATCTCATTATAGATTTATTTGCATTTCCCTATGATTAGTGATACTGAGCATCTTTTCGTGTGTCTGTTGGTCATCTGTATGTTTTCTTGGGAAAAATGTCTATTCATGTCCTCTGCCCATTTTTTAATTGGATTTTTTTGGGGGGTGAGGGTGTGTGTGTGTATTGAGTTATATAGGTTCTTTATATATTTTGGATATTAACTGCTTACCAGATATACTATTTGCAAATATCTTCTCCCATTCAGTAAGTTGCCTTTTTGTTTTGCTGATTCTTTCCTTTGCTGTTCAAAAGCTTATTGTTTTGATATAGTTCCAGTAGTTTAATTGTGCTTTTGTTTCTTTGCCTGAGGAGATGTATCTAGAATAATTTTCCTTTGGCCAATGTCAGAGAAATTACTGCCCATGTTTTCTTCTAGGAGTTTTATGTTTTCTGGTCCCACGTTTAAGTCTTTAATCCATTTTGAGTTTGTTTTTGTGTATGGTATAAGAAAGTGGTCTGGTTTAATTCTTTTCCAGGTAGCTGTATAGTTTTCCCAAGCATCATTTGTTGAAGAGACTGTTTTTTTCCCCATTGTGTATTCTCATCTCCTTTGTCATATATTAATTGACCATATATATGTGTGAATTTCTGGGCTCTCTATTCTGTTCCAGTAATCTGTGTGTCAGTTTTTGTGCCAGTACTATACTCTTTGGATTACTACAGCTTTATAGTATATCTTGATATCTGGGATTGTGATACCTCAGCTTTGTTCTTTCTCAGATTGCTTTGGCTATTGAGGGTCTTTTGTGGTTCCATACAAATTTTGGTACAATTTGTTCTAGTTCTGTGAAAAATACCAATGGTGTTTTGGTAAGGAGTGCATTAAAATCTATAGATTGCTTTGAGTAGTATGGACATTTTAACAATATTGGTTCTTATAGTCCATGAACATGGAATATCCTGCCATTTCTGTCATCTTCAATTTCTTTCATCTGGGTTTTATTGTTTATGGAGTACAGGTCTTTTCACCTTTTTGGTTATGTCTATGTCTAGTTATTTGATTCTTTTTAGTGTAATTGTAAATGGGATTTTTTTTTTTAAGGTTTTTATTTATTTATGAGAGAGAGAGCAAGAGAGTGAAAGAGAACATGAGCCTTGGGGGGTGGGACAGAGAAGAAGACTCCCGCTGAGCAGGGAGCCCAAGGTGGGGCTTGATCCCAGGACCCCAGGACCATGACCTGAGCTGAAGCAGACACATAACTGACTGAGCTACCCAGGCACCCTTGGGATTGTTTTCTTAATTTCTCTTTTCTCTACTTCATTACTAGTGTGTGGAAATGCAGCAGATTTCTGCGTATTAATTTTGTATATTGTGACTTAACTGAATTTATTCTAACAGTTTTTTGGTGGAGTCCTTAGGATATTCTAAATGTAGTATCATGTCTGCATATAGTGAAAGTTTTATTTCTTCCTTACCAATTTGAATGCCTTTTATTTCTTTTTATTGTTTGATAGTTCTAGCTAGGATTTCCAGTACTATTTTTAAATAGAAGTGATGAGAGTGTACATCTTTGTCTTGTTCCTGATCTCTTAGAGGAAGATCTTTCAGTATTTGTTCAAGATATTGTTCAAGATAAGTTGGAAATTTTTAATCAATACAACCACATAATAGAGTGAAGAAGCTTCAGATTTTCAAGCTTTTAGTAAATTGCAGTTATTGAGGAAAAAAAGCATGCAGACAGGAAGTCATTGAGGTATCCCTATGAAGAAAGTAAGTAGCTAAAAAATTAAACTAAGAACATTTATGGCATATAAGACTTAATATTGAAGTTCTGTGAATATTCTCTGGACTATCTTAACTTAGAAACAAAACTTTTAAGTTTGAGCTGCTTTTATTAATTGGATAAATTAATTTTTTGTCTAAAAGGCCTATAACTTTGAAACTTCTAAAATTCATGAAATATATTTTTTAAAGCATAAGTAGAAGCAATTGGTATAAAAATTTCTGGAAATAAAGCAGTATCTATAAACATATTTGAGTGAAATACTAACATATATTAATATGATAGATGAAAAAAGGCAGCTGTGAAAATATTTTGAGTGAAATAGCCACACGTTTAAATATATATACATACTAGTAATATTTAGAATATTCTCCATTCACCAGAATATTATCTGAGTTTACTAGTTACCCTAGAACCTGAAAGATCATTTTCTCAATACAAGAATGGGCTGTAGAAAATCATACACATTTATTATCCATAAGACAAATTCTGAAAGAAATTACAGGCAATTTTATGATAAAGAATAAAAATACGACTATATTGAAAAAATAGATTTTTCATTAAAATACTGATAGAGCTAAGAAACTGTTCAAATTACTTTAGTATGTTATAAAGGAACAATTTTACTTGCTATCTTTTTGGTATTTGGAAATAAATACAGAGATTTAAAAAAATTGTTTTTATGTACTCAGATTTTAACTTTTAGAAATAATTCTTGACAATACATTTGAATAGAACTGTATTTTGTAATTTAATTGATACATAAACAATAGAATGCAACATAAAAACATTAGTAATACAAGAAAACTGATTTATCATCAATAAATCATATTTGAAAATTTATTTTGAATATTCCTGTTTCACTCTGTGGTTTGTCTAAATTTGAATTATAATTTATGGAACTCTTTCCATATAAACCCTATTGTCAGAACAATCAAGAATATTAACCAAGTAAACAGCACTTACGAGGATAAAATCCAATTGTTCTCATCCCCTGAATTCTTTTTTGTCCATTTTATCTTTGTTGTAAATATTTTTGTGGTACATCCTTAGAGGAGCCAGGATAATCCTGCCTCCGAGTGTTCTGGGGGCCAGGTTAATAGGCCAATTTTCTTGCTAAACATATACTCAGACAGTATATTGTTACTATTCAGTGAATGTTCACAAATAACATGTTAATCTTTTCTTAAGTGTCAGTTTTTTTGCTTCATAACTCTATTAAGTTCAATATGCATATATTCCCAATTCAGGATTTTATTCATGAACCTTTAAAATGGTGAATAGACCATGCACCTGCCCTTTAGGAATGAAGAGAGGTATTCAGTAGTAAAATTGGAAAACAAAAACAAAAAAAACGAACATTAACCATGTTCTTGACGTTTGAATTAACCCATTTACCTTTCCATGTGTTTGTTAGAAACAGCCTCTGTCTTCCTTTTTCCCTTCCTCCCATTTCTTTTGCTTTCTTTCTATAGGCTTTATTTTTAAAAACAATTTTAGGTTCACAGCAATATTGCAGAGAAGGTCAGAGATATCCCCTATCCTTAGTGCCTCAATGCACGCACAGCCTCCTGCAGTGTCAGCATCCCTCACCAGAGTGCAAACTTTTAGTCTGTGCTTTAAAATACATTTAGATTAACTATGTATTATAAGGAAAACTATTGTACTTTTTTTCCACCTTTCCATAAACGTCTAAAATTAACTTTCTCCCCACTCTGCCTTTGAATTTAGCTAACAAGTTGTCTTACAGCAAAAGGTTTGGTGAGCAAGGCTCATTCTAGCTGCCTTTGTTGGCAGAATACTTACACTGCCAAAGGCATCTCAGCCTCTGCTAACTATTGATTTTAATGGATTTTGTTGGCCATTCCCAGTCCATCTGTCTGCAATAAAACAAAGATCTCTTCAGCCCCTGTAGGAATTTCAGAGCTATGAAAACTCAGAAAATGCCACCTGGGAGATTATTTTACCTCCCTTTTTGGCAAAGATTAAAGTGTTCTTCTGGGATTGATTTGTGCTCTTCCAAGCTTTTGAATAGCTACTTTTCTCGCAACTCTTTCAAAAAAATTCCTTTCCAGTGAAATACTTCCTCTCATGAACCCAAAGATGCTGAGATAACAATAATCAAAAACATGGACTAATGATCATCTTTCTAAGGGGAAGTATTATAATAGAGCAGTATTCACCCTTAAAAAAAAAACAAAAACAAAAACAAAAAACCCCTGAGACCACGTCTTTGGATCTCTTCTTCACTTGCTCTGAGGTGTCTCCTGTTTTAACCCTGTATTTATGTAACCATCTTTCAATAAATACACAGTTCTTGTTTTCCTTCTATACATCATTTCACTAGGAGACTAAAAGAAAACAGAGGGATGTTAACTGTACAGATTCTTAGGCTAAAGTCTTGTCTTGTTCCTCATTCCCTAACCAAGGTTATAATTCCACAATGTTTCTGCCATCAACTCCTGGAAGATAGATGAGATATTTCATTCTGAATTACCATGGAAACTTCCAAAAGTCTTTAGGCAGATTGTCCCAGAGCAGGGACAATGGCAGCCTGCAGGTTTAGGAACAGGTGTCAATAGTTTTCAATTCTTCTACAGAGACCAAGACTCTAAAAAACAGCTCCAGTCTGTCTCTCACATCTTTAATCCTTTTCCCAACTCAGTGGGAGCAAAGTTGACTCATGGTTCCAGAGCTGCAAGCCCTCAGTTTCTGGAAAACTTGTGGATTTGAGTTTAAGGAAAACAAATGCCAAAATGCCATAGCTACAGTGATTTATATCTCTATTCATTATGGTTAATATTTTTCTTCCCTATCATAAATGCCTAGGAACTGCCACATGAAATCTAAGGAATGTTATTGCTCAAACAACAAAGGGAATAGCACAAATTAATGTATTTTATCATTTTACAGGAGGCAAACTAAAGTGAATAAGTACCATGCATCATAAAAAGAATCATATTTTTTAAAAGCCAAATAGAGAGGTACTAATAAAAGTGAAGGCTTTCTTATTTCACTCAGTTGCCTGCAGAGAAAGAAGAGGGGGAGGCATTGAAGCTGAGGGGCTTGACACTCCAAGCCAAGGATCATGCACAGATGTCTAGGTACTGCATTTCAGCCTTCCCTTCTAAGGTCAAGAGGGAAACATGCCTATAAGGGACAGCTGAGACCTTCCTAAAGGTTTGGAGGATTATGTCAACTTATCAGAGGATAA
Organism: Taxidea taxus jeffersonii; assembly: GCA_003697995.1. Classification (NCBI taxonomy): domain Eukaryota; kingdom Metazoa; phylum Chordata; class Mammalia; order Carnivora; family Mustelidae; genus Taxidea; species Taxidea taxus. The sequence goes on from ML108463.1 coordinate 7,972, forward strand.
GAAAAGGAGGTTGTTGGGGCTAGACATCTTCACTGTCAAAGGTGTATTGCTCCTGGTGGCAGAGCCTGTCCCCAGCCTGATAATATTGCAGCTCGCTTTACCAAAGCAGCCACTGTCTGTGACTGTTGCCATTAGAAACACTTCCACAGTCAAGACAGGGATTTTCTTGCTGCTAATCAGTGAAGGAGTAATTAGGCATGCATAGTTAACTGGCAGTGGCTGTGGAGAAGGCACTGGCTTCCTTTTGAAGGGAATTTCTAGTTGCTCCAACATTATGACAGACAAGAGATTCTCTGCCCTCCATATGGAATGGAGCAAAGACCGTCAAACTCATCTGATTTAGGACTGTGAACCTGGATTCCTATGGAGATTTCAAAAGCACAAGGTCAGGAGTCCTAGTTTGAAGTAATTCAGCACTCTTTTTTCTTTAGCTGCAGATTTCCCTAGGAATCCTCTTCAACATTATGGTATCCATGGGATTGTGCTCATAAAAGAAAAAGACATAGATGTTTCTTTCAATGCCCTAAATACAGAGTTGACCAGTCAGCTCATTACATTCTGTAATTTTAAAACATGATGTGGATACTTCTTTAGAAAAAAAATTCCATAGTGAGTCACTTTTATATATTAATGTTTTTCAGGATAGAATTATCTGGTTAAATAGTGAAATAAATTCATGCTTCTTGTTGTTGATGTATAACACAACAGGACATAAAGGAAAAGTGGACAGTTGAAAGAAGCTAAGAACAGGTAATGTGCCTAAAATGGGAAGGCATGGAATGCCATATCTGCAATGAAACTAAGGGGGCTCATTTGGATTTCATATTGAAAAGTTTTCTCTTATCTTTTCCTAAAGGAGTACAATATAACATATTTTTCACCAAAAATAAAAGATAGAATCAGGTATTGAATGGGGCTATGCATGTCCTTTTGTGTTAGGGGATGACATTGAGAAAGAAAAGGGTATATATGTGTAAGCAAAAATTTTAGTAATTCTTCATTACAAAAAACGTGATACATTTTGGAAGAAAAAAATAGGATATTCTTTGAATAAATGAGCTCAATTTCCAGCTTTAAAGATGTAGTTTCAAGTTTGGCCAGCAGAAGGTACACTGCACAAAGGGCTGAATTACAAACTAGCCTGGTACAGTGCATCCATAAATCAGTTTGGGTAGTATGTTAAATTATGTTCTTAATCACGGAAGGGTACTTTTGCTTGAAACTATTCTTTCTCATATTTCTAATAGTCTTTCTTATTTATGGGCATGTTGGACTGTGGCCAAAGCTTTTCCCCTAGGTAAAATGACAACATCTTAATTAGGAATGTTTGGTCTGTGGCATGAGTTGCCAGAGAGCAGTCCCATTGTTTTAATGCACAGACATCAATCATCAGCATGCTCACAATGCCTGTAGCCTAGTGGTAGAAGCACAGGACTGAAAGACATCTGAATCATTTTTTGGATTCTAGCAGTGTCTAGGTGTATATAGAAAAAGGCAAGACATATTCTTTCTTGGAGCTCAGCTACATCATCTTTCAAGTGGCTATCCCAATCCCTAGTAGAATTGTTGTGAAAATTTGAGTTTAAATCCGAAGAATCACTTTTCCCCCAGAAAAGGCATGGGGTTAAAAAAATGTAAGATAGTATTGATATTCTTCTTTAGAACAAGGTTTTGTAATTCTCAGGTAAGCAAAATAGGTGCTGAATTAGGATTTTAGCTGTTAATTTCTTAGCAATATAATAGAAAATCTGTTTTGTAGTATAGAGTAGGGCTGTAGTCTGCTCATCTCAGAAGCTGCAGAGAATGCATATTATCTGCTCAAGAAATATTTCTGAATGCAAAGGAGACGACTTCACATCAAAAGAAAAGAAACAAAAAAGCTATATAGAGTATAGAAATCTATACTCTAAGGAACTACAAAATGCCCATAAGAGGTGCATGGGGGAGAAGAACTTTCCTTTTGAGTTATAATTTTAAAGAAAATGAATTAGGATCTGGGAAAAACCTCAGTATTACTATTATTACTTATAATAATAAATAATTATTATTTCAAACATCCCTAGTATAAGGAAACTGGTAATTATTTCTCACTTGTTATATATCTTCTAATCTAAGAATTTGGGTGTGGGGGAAACCATGTGTGTATCTCATGTAGGAGGTGGGAAGAGTGTGTATTGTTAGAGGTGGGAAGAGTTCACAGGTCAGGGCAAATGTGAGAAAGTGCTGGTCTGTGTCATATTTTATGATTTCAGAAATAAGGAACACTCCAACACTCTGAAACAAGCTACACATCTTAGGACAAAATATTTTGGTATTGTGGAGATTGACAGTTGTCAGACTTTATTCAAAAGTATTTTAATCTTTAAGCCTGTCACCTTTGTCAAATCCTTTACAAGTGCACAGCAGGTGCTTTCAAGAGAGACCTTGGCAAATATGAAGACCTGCTCTGTCGCCACTAGGTAAGAACGCTGAATTCTGAAAGAGCTGTCAAATCATGCCCCGAGTCACAATAAGGGAATGATGCAAAGATTGAAAACATTAAGATATGTTTTAGATTAAGAAGACCAACTCCTTATTAGCAGTATTGTCAAATCTGGTACTATTTACTGGGATGGCAATAGCTAATGAAATGCAAGTGCTCATTTTGAACCTAAAACATTTGAAAGATTAAAAAAAAAAAGTAAAAGAAAGTTACCACTTAATATGCTTTACCAGTTTCTGTGGTTCATTATTTTTAAAGGTTAAGTGACTCGCCACCCTTACCATTCAGTGAGAATCTTTCTTTTCCTCTTTGATAGCCTGTGTTCTTCATTTTTTGAAGTACTGGTTATTTTGAATAAGTTAAGGCTTAAAAGAAATTACACAAATAATACAGAGTTTCCGTGTATGGTTCACTCAGTTTTCCCCAATGATAACATCTTACATAAACATAATACATTGTCAAAAACCAGGAAATGGACACTGGTACAATTATATCAACAGACCTTATTCAGATTTCACTAGTTTTTACATGCACTCTTTTTTCTCTGCCTCCTGGGAATCTGAGTTACCGAAATCTCTAACTGGTTATCAATAATAAATATTATGTGATACAGAAACAAATCATTGACCAGCAGTGACATTTAAAATGAGCAATACTAAACCGTAAGTCCCATCTGTTTTCACTTACTTCACAAGGTTTCTGTCTTTAGCCTACTTAATCATTCCAGCTCCCTTCCCTCCCGACACCAGGATTCAGATAGCAGCCGCCTAGAACAAGGTTTGACATTTTTGAGTGTTTTATCTTTGATAAACTCAAGGGGGTCATTTCTATAAGTTCTACAGATGCTTTCTGACATTAATACTGACAAATTAAAGAAATGAACACAATTTGTAAATCTAAGAGCTTGTCAAGGATAACAGACATTTGTTTATTTCTACCTGGTGAACACCTGGGTTCAGCTTGCTAAGAAACAATGAGCACCATTGTTTGGAATAGAAGAACCAGTTTAAAGGAGGCTCTCTTATTGCTGAATGGGGTACCAAGGCAGTACTTTGGCACACTTGAAGATGATATACTGTTAAGTGTGTCATATTTAAAAAGTGAAGAGATCATGGCCATTTGTGACCATTAAATACATCATATGTGTTCTTGTGGTTAATTAAGTATCACTGCAATCCAGTGGTTAGATGAGAAAATCATTACTATTACGCACAAATGGAGGAGAAATAGACCTAGTTAACTAAAATTTTGTGAGCTAGATTGATAGTTTATTAAATGAAAGATGGCCATTTCTCTAAAATTCTTCCATGGGAAAGCATGAGACCAGAGCCTTTTTTTTTAAAGCTACCAGCTAGGTGAATTAAAGGAAAAGGTAGGATGTTCATAAGACAAATACCTAAATGTTTTTTTTTAAACTCCTAGAACACTAAACTACCTTTTTGGGAGACATATAATTTCCCTTAACTACTGCCTGTATATCCAGCTAATAGAGGAAAATTAAAAGATTGTAATAAATCTCTCTACTTTTGCAGCCCTCTGTCTCCAAGTTCTCAGGTTCAGACTAGACTAGTTAATGGCATCTATTTTCACCTCATTCACTTTGCCATAAATGAGGCAAATGCTGTTGGGCTCTGGCAAGTCTGAGTGGGTAGTGGTGCTAAGGAGGTGCAATGTGAAGCTAGTGGGCCCAAAGGTTAGATTTATGATTGAGGGACACTTACGTTGTTTTGAAAGCATACACTGGCAGGAGCCTCCAAATAACAAAAGAGAATGAAGAGCCGTGTAGGGAGATTTTTGCCTATATTATACTTTAATGTATTTATTTTATTTAAAAAAATTTTAAAATAGTTTTCCTGATGGGCTTGCATGAAAACATTCATGTCGATTCCCTGCATTAAAGACAGTGAAATAGAAGAATAACTTGGCATTTTAATAGTGAAAGGAAATTTATGGAGCACTGTTACACAACTGGGCCTCTCTGTCCTTTGTGGAAACTTTCTTGGGTCTGTAAGTACAGAAGATTAGGGCTTCCATCTCTTCATACTTGCTATCACAGAAATTTATCCAAGTTTTATTGGACTGTAGGTACAAGGTGGTGACTTACTGGGATCAAGAGGTCTTGCATTTCAGCCTATCAAATTCAGTTGTCAAATGGAAGGTTTTGTTGAATATCTGAAATCTGAAAATCAGCTACAGGCAATCGGTATTTCTGGATAGGCTAGTTATGACCATGATAACCTGTAGATCTGTACTTGTCAAAATTAAGGTATTTAGGTTCCTTTTGTGAGGATTCATTATTTTCAATAATTAAGTGATAATTAACATAATAGCTACTTATGTAATAAAAAATAGATGCCAACTATAAAGACAATCCTTTATATGCCAGAATTTGCAGTTTGGGTTTAAATAGGCAAGAAAATACACAAGTACCATTCAGAGTTAAGTACAGTAATGATACAGAATGCCCTGGGCATACAAAGACAGGTTGTGGAACCCTAGAGGGAGGCAAGGGGATGCCGGGGCTTCCCAAGTCTAATATTTAATATTTGTTGCATGCAGCATATAAAATGGAACCCACCTTTGAAGCTTTGATCATATTTTTCTTTCGTCTCTGATTCCAGAGTAATTGTTGTCTCTGTCTTTCAAGGAGCATTTGCATTATGTTATCTTTTCGTGTGTATTATTCTGTCATCCCTGTTACCTGGCAAGCCCTTTGAAGGCAGAGGCCTGTTTCTCCAGGCTACACTAAACAAATTGCACAGTGCCCCACTTGTGTAATAGCAGAGGACTTGGTGTGTAACTCAGAGTTTCAAGTACCAATTTGAGTGTCCCTGGAGATTTTTTGATGACAGCTCAGCATGCCGTTCTCATGTAACTCACTGTTCTCACTGGCTGTCACTGAGCTCTACCTCCCGCTGCACCTGCTCTGCACTGTTGCTCCGCTGTGGTACTGCACAGGTACCATACCACCTCTGGCACCTGCCTGCTAGTGACGCAGAGGCGCCAAGGGTGCCACCTCTTAACATTGCCCACCCAATGGGGATGGATTTTGCTCTCAGATCTCCCTTTGCTCTTTGAGCACTGATGCTGCCCTGGTTTGGGGTCTTCATGTCTTTGAGTCTTAAGTGAAACAGTGCCGCATCTTTAACCCCATCCACTTATCTTTGCATGGTTAATTCTTGAGGAAAGGCCTGGAGACTTGCACCATGCTTCATGTACCACCCTTTCTTCTTCATTCCCTGTTTCCCCAAATCATAGCCACCACTGAACCTAGTAGTTTCCCTCCATCCTGTAAATCAGTTCATGCAAACTGACACCTGAGGGCCACTAGCTGCACTGCTTTATTAGGCGTACTCCTTAGGCTCAGCCTGGATGCCTGCTGCCTTAGCATCACTGCTCACGATCATCTGTGTATTAGCTACACTTCGTCTAGAGAAGTGTTTACTAATTGATTCATAACCACATTCAATATGGAATAGCACCACCTAATAACATGCAGTTGGAAACAAAACAAAACAAAACCTTTTCTTCTACTTGGAAACCAAAGCAAATATATGTGAGTCAGTGGCATAAAGAAAAACAGTGTGATCCACTGTGCCGCAGGACTAACAATATGGCAGTAATATGTGCCTGCCAAACTGCCATCTCCACAAATTAATCTTTCATTTCATCTCTGGATTTACTGTCACACTTCGGCTGGGAGTACAGTTATGACTGAATTGAGATTCTTTTATATTCATTCCTCATGCTACAACATAATAAATATTTTTATTGCCAAAGTTTTCTTGATGCATATATTATTAAAAATCACAGATTTGTCTCATAGTTGGCTATATGGAATCAAAGGAAGTAACTTTCTTTAAAGTACAGAGTACCTGAAGGAGGCTCACAGAAAATCCATATGAATATATTAAATCCCATCAAGCATGCGTGCGTACACACACGCATGGTGGCTCAGTCTGGTGCTTTACAAATGCAATTAGCTCCATTGCCTGCTTTATTTAGGTTTTGTCTCAAAGTTTCCGTAAAATAGCTTAATCTCCATTAAAATGTTTTCATTAGTTATTGGTACTGATTGAAATGAAAAGCAGAATATTGGCCTCCATTTACTGGAGGGCTTGGCATTTGTACACTCATCTACATGCAGTACACTATGTACACTCAATTATATTCAACATTTACTAAAGGCTTGGCATTTGTATACTCACGTATACTCAATTTGTACACTAATGTACACTCAGTTATATTCAACATGAACAAAATGTCATGGTATAAGGATGAGGATAATACTTAATGCCAAATGTGTGAGAATTCTTTTTAATTTTTTAAAAGATTTTATTTATTTGACAGAGAGAGATACAGCAAGAGAGGGAACACGAGTAGGGGGAGTGGGAGAGGGAGAAGCGGGCTTCCCACCAAGCAGGAAGCCTGATGTGGGCTCCATCCTAGGACCCTGGGATCATGACCTGAGCTGAAGGCAGCCACTTAATGACTGAGCCACCCAGGCTCCCCGCAAATGTGTGAGAATTCTTATTATCCGTGCAAATAGGTAATTACTACTAGAGAGCCTGACAGATTAAGTAACTTTTTTTTTTTTTTTGTTCTCATGGTGTTGACAGTTCAAAAAGAACACAAGAAATATGTAAGAGTTCTCAAGGCCTATGCTCAAAATTTAGCATTGATTTCTACCTTACTCCATGGGCCAATGCAAGTTTAAGTAGTCAAGCCCGGAATCAAGTGAAGAAGAAATATACTCTGCCCATGACAATGCCTTGGCAAATATGAGGAAGAAGGGAAGAATGAAGAATTTAGACCAATATATCAGTCAGTCCCATAATTTCATGTCATGTTTCTATTTCTGGTCTGCTTTTCTGATGAACAAACATGATTAGAAAACTCAGTGTTTTATTCAAAATCATACTTAAAAAGTGAGGGGAAAATACCTACTGTAATGATTTCTAAGGATACTGTAAGATCCACTGATTGGCTGTGTGGAGCCTCTTGAAGAACTGCAAACATAAGCAGAGTCCCAAGTCCTTTTGGTTTCTTTGTGTTTTTTGTTTTTTGTTTTTTTTGTTGTTGTTGTTGTTTTTTAAGATTTTATTTATTTATTTGACAGATCACAAGTGGGCAGAGAGGCAGAGAGAGAGGTGGGGAAGCAGGCTCGCCACTGAGCAGAGAGCCAGATGCAGGGATGGATCCCAGGACCCTGGGATCATGACCTGAGCTGAAGGCAGAGGCTTAACCCACTGAGCCACTCAGGCACCCCTTTTTTGTGTTTTTATTGAACTGTGACTGTACTCTATAAACTTTTAGTTTTAAATTAAAGCAGTAAGTGAGTATTGGTAAGCCATCCGGTGGGTCACTAAAAGCAGGCCTTTCAAAACACTGGGCATGGTTCAGTTTGCTGAAGGTTTTAAGTTCAACATTATAAAAAGTCTGACTGTTGTACCATAGCAGCATGTGAAGCTCCTAATATGTGTTGCAAAGGGAAAATTTGAATCCTCACAATTTGGGGCAAGGATGCTTTGATATCAGTATTGTTTTGAATTGAAAATAGTTTTGAATTGCCAGTTTGCTTCCTTTTCAAAATAACTGTTGGTTTTTCTTAATCATAATTTATTTGTAGTAAATATACAACAAATAAATTTATTTGCAGCAATAGTATATTTGACTTTTTAAAGACTCTATTATAAGGGCAACATCAATTAATGTTCACTTATAATTTTGTTTTTATTGTATTTTTGCATAGTTCACATGCATACCAACCAGAAGATAAGGTGCAAAATGGAAATTTTCATAACAGAGTAATCTTTCCTTTGGAAAGTGGGAGTGATTGATTAGAATAGAGTGCTATAGAATTGTCTGTGTAGCCTAATGGGATGTGGTTTGAGGGCCATTATTATAGACCAAAGTACATGATATGATTAGGGTTAAATCAGGGAAGGCTGTACACGAAGCCCAGCATCTAAAATTGCCTTCAGGGGCCCCTGCCTGGGTGGCTCAGTGGTTTAAAGCCTCTGCCTTCAGCTCGGGTCATGATCTCAGGGTCCGGGGATCGAGCCCCACATCAGGCTCTCTGCTCAGCAGGGAGCCCGCTTCCTCCTCTCTCTCTCTGCCTGCCTCTCTGCCTACTTGTGATCTCTGTCTGTCAAAGAAATAAATAAAATCTTTTAAGAAAAAATTGCCTTCAGTTCTCTCAAAATAGTGGCCCTGATTTGACCTCTCTCATCTCATGCGCAATAGGCAGCGTTCCTGATTATTTATTTAATATTCCAGTAACCAAACGATGTATAGCATAGGGTTATGCATAGGGGGTATTATTCATGTACTTCCTAAATTATTAGTGAAAATCCAGTTATTTGGTCAATTATACCGATGCTTCTGAGCACATAGATGTTTGGTGTAAGTGGTTGAAGTTTTCACTTTTGATTCAGATGTTTTGTTACTATTTAGTTGTAGTTGTTATGAATCTGATTTTTCCAAGTGCTACAGTATGTATACTAAGGAAATCACTAGTTTTCTTTATTTTCATTTTCTTACCTCAAAATTAGGAGAATGGTGACAGGAAACCCACAAAAATTTAGAAGGATAAAGTGAGATTCATTAAGTTTCTTGACAAAGGCAAAGAATAATGCTAATAGTGTATAATAGCTTGGATATTTATTCATCTTTATGTTTTATTACTAGATATTGCATAATATAATTCCAACTGGCTTGGTAAATAATTATTTTAAGCTTTCATCTTTAATTCAAGTTTTTTAAAAACTTCTGTGGACTTTAAAGTATTAAGCATAAGATTTGCTATGTTGAAATCTGAAGGCATTAAATCATGTATTAGAAGATGTGAGTATTGTATAAAAGCTCATATTTTGGAGTTGGGGAGTAAAAGTTCAAACACTAGATTAAGGATTGTATAATGTGGGCAACTCACTTAGCTTTGGTAAAACTTAGCTTTCTCACAAATGACATGGGAAAAAATGCCTGCCTTGTAAGAAGGTTGTGAAGATTAATGGTTGTATGTAAACTATGATTTTTATTAAATTGCTTAGTAAATAGCTTAAAATTGATTAATATTATTTCCTTAAGTTAGGAAATGACTGGATGTTACATAGAAAGTCACCATTTTAGTTCCATTAATGGAATGAATGAATCCTTGTAATAGAATGACTACTCCTCCATGTTTGCCCCTCCATGGCTTTCAGATCTCAATCTTATAACAATCCGTCCAGGAAATGTCATGAAAATGACAGCTGGATTATACTGAAGAGAGAGAAAAAGATAATGAGAGAAGGGAATGAAGTCAGGTATATAAACAACTATAGCTATGATTGGAAGGGGAAATTTTGAGGTTATCCATAGTAAAATCAATGGACTGTAGTTACTATTTTCTTTTCATTTCCAGAAAAGCATAGGTTAATTCTCAGTTCTTTGGAAATGGTGGTTTACCAATATCGAGAGAGTTAATTTTTTTCACAAATGTGCTAAATTACTAGTAAAGACAAGTTTATAACTGGAGGATGTATAAACAAAAAGGTAACATAGGGTCTGTTCTTTTTATTACGGAAATATCTTAAAAATTCCTTATGTGAAAAAAAAAGATGAATTGATATTAGTTTTCAACTTTTTTATGTGTTCTGGGTGGGAAAGTGCTATGCAGTGGATTAAGAGGGACAAGTTTTGGTGGTTGTTTCAGTGTTTTTGAGTTTTGGTTTTTGCAATTTTGCATATACTAAAATTAAAAGTAAGTATAATTCTACTGGTATTTTAAACGGGTGTCGAGATACTGTAGTCATGGGTACCAGATCATTGAAATTGATGAAATGGATTTGAATCAACTGACAGACTAATAACTTTAGTAATGAGTTAATGAAATTATTCAGTTTCAGACACACGCTTTGTGTTCTTAATATATATGCACACATTCATATGCATATGTATAAGTATATATACAAATATGGACAAAGACACTTATGAAGTAGAAAGACATATTTATAATATATGGTTGTTTTCCTTTAATAATTTATTCTGTCAGCTGGTGAGATGTGACTTTATTCTGCATTTCTACAGTATGATTCTTGTTTCATTTATCTATTGCTGTGTGACAGCCCATGCCAAAACTTGTTGATTTAAGCAACAGCCCTTTTATTTGTTCATGATTCTTGGTCTAAGCTAGGCTTCTGCTTTATCTTGCATTGGGTCCCTCATGTGGATGCATTTTTCAGGTCAGCCTGATTCTACTTAGCATCTTTCTTTCCAATGAGTTTCCAGGACTTTGTCTGCATAACCTCTCCTTTTGGTTCTTTTTGTGGTCTTTCCATCAAGATAGCATGACTTCTTAAATGGAGGTGGAGTTGGTGGTCAGGGTTCCCAAGGCCACACAGAACAAGGAAGCTGTGAGATCTAGGAATCGGCTAGGAATGAGGCTAGGAATCGGCTAGCATTATTTGTAACACAATTATAACACAAGTCAGGGCCAACCTAGATTCAAGGAGAAGAGCATTACATGAGAGTGTGCTTATTGAGATCGTAAATAATGGAAGGCATGATTCACTGGAATTTAGTAGTGTTCCCTCTGTACCCTAATGATTTGCATTCCTCCCACATGTTAAATACATTCACCCCTTACCCTGGACCTTCAAACATCTCAGCGCATCAGTGCTTCAAGTCGGGCCTGAGATCCTGGATTTCTTCGTCTAAATTATGTCCAGGTAATAAGACTTCTTGGTAGAATTCCATTACTTTCAGAAAATATCAGAACTAAAAAGACATGTTTTCTTTTCCAAACCCACCAGACATTTGCTGGTAAGGCAGGGAAACAAGGAATACAGCAGACATTCCCACACAGATGCTTGTGTGAGAGTGGAGTGGGGCCAACTGCAGACAAAGTTCCCAGTAATTCACAGGAATTTTGAAATCCAGTCAAGCACTTAGCACCTTCTGCCTTGGTGTGGAGATACAAATTGGTTGGGGCTGATTTCTATTCCACATCACCTTAGAATCGTTCTTCCTGTTGTTTCATTTTGTAATCTAGGCCTTTGCCTTTTAATGATTAACTTTGCATAAGAAAGGGCTCATGTTTCCGTCTGGATTTGTATTTTGTGCAGTCTCTGTCCCTTTATAGACCAAATTTATAATTTCTTTAAAAATGTTGAAGACCCTTTAAAATTTAAATTACAAGTACTGTGTTTGACAAAACCCACGCCCACAAATCTCTGCAAGACAGCCCCAACTTCACATGGACCTAGGGCCAGGAAGCCATGAAACAATATACTACTCAGCATCTCCAGACATTTTTTCTTCTAGGGGACAGTGTGTACAAGACATGTCTTTAAAATCATTTAGAAGTCCCCTTTTCTGTCTGAGAGGGTCTGAGAAGCTCTGCCTTAAGACGTTTTGAAATCTTTAGAAAGATACGTAGAGCCCTGTCATTGACTTGATTTTACTCCTAAGTTTGTATTTGATTTTTGCCTCCAGGCCATTTCTATTTTGAGAACTTTTGCTAAATGCAAGTGCTATTGTTATGGAACCTGCTGGATCCTGACGGGAAGAACCAAGGAGCACTCAAGGAACACTCGGAGACTTTGGAGGATCCTTTGGAGAATCCGAGGTTTATTTCACACCACTGGGCTCAGAGGAGGTTGTTCTCCAAAGGTCTGAGCGCTGAGAGAAAGCAGGGAGGGGAATTTATACCCTTCCACTAACACAAACTTGGTACTTTTGGCGCACGTGGAAACAGGGTAGGAAAGAAGACCCCGGAAGGGCTTTGAGACAGGGACTGGAATTCCCTTGCTGGTTTGGTCAGCCGTCCTAGAGTACAGTTTTTCCCTATCACTATGAATGCAAAGTTTTTATTTTTCAACCCAGCACATTCAGATTGGAAATGTTTCCTGTAGATTCTGTTAGGAAATGAAAAAAAAGTTCCTTCTTTAGTTCATCTCTCTCTGTAACCTCTCATACGTAGCAAAAATAAGCCAATAAGCACTTGCAGTATTCTCCATGGAAATGTCCTTAGCAAAATTCTTAAGCTTATTAGGAGCATCAGTGAATTATCATAGGTGACAGTTTCTTTAATTACCCCATCAGTAATTAATCTGAATCCTTTTCCTCAATCTCAAGCGAGGTTTTCTTACTGCTTTCCCAGCCTCCCATAGTACTCTCCTCAGAGTCGTTTGGTCCTCTTCTTACTGGCGGCTCCTCAAGTCAATGCTGCAGTTTCAAGTTTTGTTTTAGCAATCCCCTCTGTTGCCAGTTGCCAGATTTTACTTTAATTATATATGGGTACATATCAAACCACCACCAAGTCAGTGGATTAAAATAACATCATTTTGTTTACTTACTGTTCTTTAGTCTGGCTTGTTCCAGCTAGGCAGTTCCCATGTTCTTGTCAGCAGACATTTGTGTAGCTGCGTTAAACTGTCAGGTCCCCTGGGGTCTGGCCTTAGCTAAAATACTAGGATGGCTAAGACTGTCCCGCTCTCCCTTCCCCTTGTTTCTCCTCTTTCTCCCCCCTTTCTCTTTGGGTGTGTGCAGTTTCAGGAACTCTACTTTTCCAAGTGGTCTCTCTCCATTTGGTGTCTTCTGGGTGGGTGGCCATAGTTCATACATGGAAACTCAATGACTCAACACCTAAGAACACCAAGATGGAAGCTTCTGGGCATTGTTTCAGCTTAGTACTGGAACCGGCACAGCATTACCTCTGCTACATTATCCACACTTAAAAGAAGTCCAAGGACCAGTCCATGTTTAGGAGGAATGTGAATCCCATGAGGCAAGCTTCACTATGGTCCACCCATATAAGAGAATGTCATATATCTAAAGCAAAAATACATTCCCCCCCCCTAGGTTGGAGTCATTCTTCTAAAATCCTCTTGCTATATTTGATGTGTTCTTAGCCATAGAGAAAGCTACTGTTTGATGGCTTCCAATTATCCTATCAGGAAACTTGAGGTATTAGACCACCCATAGTCCTAACCAGAAAAGTCATGTGAGATGCCTCTTTTTTATCAAAACAGAGCCATTGGAGTCTAATTGACATAACAGTGACAGATGCTTGGTGTGTGTGTGTGTGTGTGTGTGTGTGTGTGTAATAACCAAAGGCAAGAAAGATTAATTATGCTTTTAAGATTTAGATAACTGAGAACAACAGTTGCTCTAACATCTTTCTGAATAAATATTGGTTATTTATATTATTATTATATTATTTTATGTGTGTGTGTGTGTGAGTGGAGATAGGTTGTAGTTAACATTGATTGGAAGATACAGGAGCAGAACAGAAATGAGAAGAGAAAGAGGGATCCAAGAAGCCCATAGTTAAAAGAACCTGAAAACACAGTCCTTGGACAATACTTATCTATATAAATGTGCTAATTTAGAGACACTAAACCACTTGTGTAGTTTTCTTTTAAGTAATATTATATTCAGTTTTTTTTTTTTAAGATTTTATTTATTTATTTGTCAGAGAGAGTGAGCACAGGCAGACAGAGTGGCAGGCGGAGGCAGAGAGAGAAGCAGGCTCCCTGCCGAGCAAGGAGTCCGATGTGGGACTCGATCCCAGGACTCTGGGATCATGACCTGAGCCGAAGGCAGCCGCTTAACCAACTGAGCCATCCAGGCATCCCATATTATATTCAGTTTTAAGGAGGTTGGGGATGGAATGATGGAAACAATTTGAAAATATCAACTATTTCTTCTCCCAATCTGACTTGTAACCTATTTTTGTAAGTAAAGTTTTGTTAGAATAAAGCCACACTCATTCATTTTCGTATTTTCTAAGCTGCTTTCATGCTACAATGCCAGAGTTTAGTAGTTTCAATATAATCATATGGCCCACAAAGCTGAAAATATTTATCATCTGGCTCTTTACAGAAGAATTTTGCTCATTCCTAATCTAGGCAAACTCCTGAAAAAGAAAAAGTTCCCTTGTGAAAACATTACTTATTGATCCATCGTCATATAGCTCAAATGACTAAGATGCAACTCCATTTCTATAGGGTCTTGTTATCTAATTAGAATATAAATGATACATTGATCCAGGAAAGCACACCTGCTTGACATTTGGACATTTAGTCTTTAACTGAGTAAAACAAATAGAAAAAGATTTTCATAAATAGTCTCAATAATAGAATGTCCCGATTCATTATCTTGTTTTAGAAATCTTAAAAGAAGATCATATTTTAGGGGCATGTCCTTAAAACAGCTAATATTCAATTCCATTGTGGTAAATAAATAGAATTAATTGAAAATCTGCCTCAAAATTCCTTATTTTTCATCTTTATACTGATACCTCACTTCCCAGTTAATAATCATTTAAAATACCCAAAATACAGGGCACCTAGGTGGCTCAGTGGGTTAAACCTCTGCCTTCGGCTCAGGTCATGGTCTCAGGGTCCTGAGATCAAGCCCCACATTGGGCTCTCTGCTCAGCAGGGAGCCTGCTTCCCCGGCTCTCTCTGCCTGCCTCTCTGCCTACTTGTGATCTCTCTCTCTCTCTCTGTCAAATAAATAAATAAAATCTTTAAAAAAATCCAAAATACATAAGCAAATATCATAGACATCAGGATAAGTACAAGAACAATTGTCATCATCTTGCCAGATTAAAAAAAAATCACTAATGTTTTCAAAATCCCCAATATAAAAATAACAGCCAACAATTAAGTCATTACATTTTGAGCAGAATCATCAGTACAGGCAAAATTTCATAAATAAATTACCATTATTTAGCATTTGGGAAATAGACTTATATCAGCCAAAATGAGTATCTCTCATTTTGAGAAAATTTTCTTTAAAAAAAATCTGGAGTGGTGACAATTAACACTTTTTGAGAAATTGCAATGTGCTAAACCCTGTGCAAGAAGGGTACATTAATTTTACAGATGAGATTTATGTATCATAAGAAATTAGACAAAAGTCAGAGAATACTGCTAGATATGATATGAATCCAATGTCTGTGCTATTTCTGTTTTGCTATCTCTGAGGTTATGTGAATGAAGGAATGAAGACAAGTTTCCACAAAGAGTTATCTATGTCATGAGGAATTTATAGGACTTACATTATAATGCAGATTCCTAGAGGGAAAGAACCTCAGTATGTTTATTTTGCTTTTTTACCATTTATATCATTATACCTTCTGCAGATAGTATGGTTGGTGTTTCCAGAGGTGAAAAAGTACCTTTGGTTTTAGTTCAAGTATTACTGCAACATTTCAAGAATTCACATAAGCAATGATGCATATTTTCAAAACAGTTATTTTTTGTATTCCAATGATATGAAGACATTGTTGCAAAAACATATTAACTTATTAGCCTGTTGGACTTACTTTATAGGCACGGTGTAAGAGTCATAGTTCAAATGTCTTCCTCTTTGATTCTCATTAACTTGGGTGAGAATTTCTACCTGAGGTGTCTGTCAGCTCCCTTGGATTTCTGGACATTTTTCTGTGCTAACTTCAGGCTTATAACACCTCTTTGTAATAATTTTTCCTTTCATATATTGAGTGAGAAATTACAAAAGGACTGAAGAATGGTTAGCATATTAATTGGAATAAAGTTTGATGATTCCTGGTCCAAATCTAGGGAGTTGTCTATAACCTTATACTTTATCATCCCACATTCCAAAAAGCTTCTCTTACCGTACACTTGGTCTAAAAGACATTGCTGGATGCAAATTCTGACTGCTTCAAGCACCTATTACCAAAGCCCACACCTGCATCTATCTTGGCACTTTCCAGTCAAATTCAACACATTCCTTTGTCAAAATCCATCATCCTTTATCCCAATCCTTGGGTTGTACTTCCCTGTAAATAAAATTCCTATCTCCAGGTGGAGCATGGGATTGAGTCTACAGCAGAGACTGCTAACTGTGCAATAAAACTAATCACTTTTTTGGACACACAGTTAGTTTTATTCCCCGGAATCCCTGTGGATAGGGCTAGTCCTGTGTAGTTTAAAGTAATGTAACATGAGTGGAAGGAAAGTATGCCAATTCCCAGGCTTGGGTCATAAAATTGCCTCCCTGTATGATTCCTCTTTTTTCTTTATATGCTAGTTAGTTGTCAGCTCCTTAGGAAACCTAGGTATGTGGTGAAGATAACAGAGCTTCTGTCAGCTTAGGACACTGAATGACTGCAACTGCCTGGTACAGGAAAACAGTATGCTCTTGCATGGATTTATGGTCAATAAGGAATAAACTGTGTTAAATACAGCAGTTTGTTATTCTGAAGTTAGAATAAAGCATTAATTTATTCATTCTTAAAATAGATCCAGCCAAATTAAGATTTTTCCCTTTAATACTAGCTTAAGGAGATATTAATTGATAAGCATTAATTGCAAAATTAATCAGATGTACACATAAATAAATAACACATTCTACCTTTACTTATGTTGCTTTTCAATGGCTTATTATTGACATATATAAATATAAAATTTG
The DNA here is from genome assembly GCA_003697995.1 of Taxidea taxus jeffersonii. Classification (NCBI taxonomy): domain Eukaryota; kingdom Metazoa; phylum Chordata; class Mammalia; order Carnivora; family Mustelidae; genus Taxidea; species Taxidea taxus. Next base: position 24,881 of record ML108463.1, read on the forward strand.
CAGATTTAAATAATATTTAGTATTTCTAACTTGAAAAATAAAATGTTTTTGTAATATATAGATAAGTACATATGAGTAAGTATAGGTTATATTGTGAATATGTGTATAAATGACAAATGTATTATTCTTTTAACTACTCTATTGAACTTCTGTGCCAGGCACTGTGCAAAGTCCTAGAAATAGAACAGAATGCCATGAGGAAGTTATGCCTTTGTGGGCCTCACATTCTAGTGGTAGAAAAAGGAAATTGTTTTAACATATCAAAGAATTATTTAGTATTATTATTAACTATTCAAGTAATTATTTGTCTTAATATCTTTATATAGTTATATTCTTAGATCTTCTTCATCATACTTGATAAAAAATAGGACAGCCTGCAACAAATATTCTTTAATAATGCATAATATGTGTGCAGTCTTAACAACATTCACAGTTTAACAATATTTTAAACAAATCGCATTCATTTACTTCCTATAAAATTTGTGTTGAGGGGCACCTGGGTGGCCCATTGGGTTAAAGCCTCTGCCTTAGGCTCAGGTCATGATCCCAGGGGATCCAGCCCCACATCGGGCTCTCTGCTAAGCAGGGAGCCTGCTTCCCCCTATCTCTCTCTCCTGCCTCTCTGCCTACTTGTGATCTCTGTCAAATAAATAAATAAAATCTTTAAAAAAAAACAAAACTGGTGTTGAGAATATATGGTAGTTGTTGTACACTTATGTATGACTGTATTAATTTTGTCAGAGTAAATAATAATTCTCACAGATAAATTTTAAATAAAATCCCCTTATGTGGATATAGGAATATATCTCTATAGTGATTCAGTAGGCAAAGAAGAAATTGAACAGCTCCCAGTGCCTGCCAGTCTTCTCACATAGCATAGATATTTGTGGTTTTATCAAGGACAGTATATTCTAAATAAATATAACTTTAAAATTACTTGCACAGGGACGCCTGGGTGGCTCAGTTTGTTAAGTGGCTGCCTTCAGCTCAGGTAGTGATCCCAGGGTTCTGGGATTGAGTCCCACATCTGGCTCCTGGCTCAGCAGGGAGCCTGCATCCCCCTCCCACTCTGCCTGCTGCTGTCCCTGCTTGTAGTCTCCCTCTCTGTTAAATGAATAAATAAATTTTATAAAAAACCAAATAAATAAAAATAAATAAAATAAAATGACTTGCACAATTGTTCCTGTCTTTTCCCTTCCTATTGAAATCAGATAGAGGCTTCAAAGCTCAACACTAGACTCTCTTCTGTGAAATTTTTCTTAATGACCTCTCCCTGAATTTTCATGACAGGTATTATCCACTCTTCCCACTGCTTAGCCATCAGTATTTGTTTTCAATTATTCCAACTTCAATTATGATAGATAATCATGGGACTTCTTGTGTTGCTCAATTTTTGTCCAAGAAGCAAAATTTTAAACTTAAGTATTTGCCAATACTTGAGTGCAGATAAGTGCTTCATATCTTCAAATAAACTAATAGACAAAATAAAGATTAATTGGTTAATTAAAATAATTTTAAAGGTACTTAGATATCTTGCCAAGGACATACATTAGGAATACTAATATGAAGTTATCAGTACTTCAGGAAAAAGTACAATAAAACAGTTCAATATATTAAGAAGTACTTGAAGGCATTCTTACTATGAGAACTTAGTCCTCAAGCAAAGACAAGCTAAAGAAGTCAAGAGTAAATTTTCAGTAAGATGATGATATTTCCTGATCCTCAGTGGAATTCACAGTAAGCAGCCCTGCTTGTTATCTAGCTGGAGTGGGATTTTTCTTCAGTTGATCAGAGTCAATAGATGCATTTTAGCATGTCTTAGAAGCCATAATGCCAAAACATTCTGACTTAACAAGGAAGCATTTCTTAGGAATGTGCAAGTAGATTTTAAAAACACTTCTAGTTCTTCATTTTATTACCCCCATCTGTAGATCTTTGTTTATCACACAAATGTGTCTATTCTCTTCTTTCATGTGGATGCAAGTACTAATTAGTGCTCTAAGATATGTTAACATTGTACAATCTCAGTTCCAACTTTTCACCTATGCACACAATCTGTTTAGTAAATGATCTGGGTGCTTACGTGGTTTATATTTTCTCCTGTAAAGAATCATGGTTTATCAGGTTCTTTTAAAAATATATTTTGAAATATTCTGTGTAAAAACTTATATGCATAGTTTAAAAAATAAAACATTATAAGGTTAATGTCCCTTATGTAACTCCCTGCCCCATGTTCCCTTTCCTTACTTTCAAGATAACTACTCTTCTGAATTTGGGATTGATAATTTCTGTGGATTTCTTTATATTTGTATCATGTAAACTTGTTTCCTCAATATTGTATGGTTTGCATGCATTTGAATTTTATATATACATGTATCACTCTTGTCTTTTTTTCAGAAATGCTCTTCTTTCTCCAATATTATGTTTGTAAGACTAATGCCTGACAATATATATATAAAAACCTGTCAAGTTACTAATTTTTTAAATATGTTTTTTGGGGGGGAAATGGTAACGTAGCTAGCTCGACTCTACTTGCTAGCCTTTACAGATAGGTATGGCCATATGATTGAGGTCTATATAATGAAATGTGAATGGAGGTGATGGGGTATCTCTGGCCCAAGGATTTCAACCAACTCTGACACCTTTTCATTTCTGCTGGCAGGATGAAGATGATGACAAGGTCCTAGAGGATGGTGTAACCACAAGATGGAAAAAGCCAAGTTCCTAAAGTGCCACTTGGAGAAGAGCTGACAGGTGGTGAATACCTGTTTCAGATATTCTGTAAGTAAAGAAATAATTATCTAGAGTATTTGAACTATTATACACAGAAGCTAGTGTTCTGGCTAATATAATACTTAAGCTTTAGGTCTTTCATTATATTACTCTATTTCACATATAAATATACCACATTTATTTATTCATTCTTCTGTTAGTGTTAGCTCTCCTAGTTTTTAATTTTTTATGAACACTACTGTAAAAAATAACATCATACACAATTCCTTGGACTTAAGTCCAGAATGGGTTCCAGGATGTATATATATATATATATATGTGTGTGTGTATATATATATATATACACATATACCAGGATGTGTGTGTGTATATATATATATATATATGATTAGAATACAGACTTGTTAAACTCTACTACATCTTCCAATTTACTGGATTTTGTTAAAGTTGATCTCAAGGGGCACCTGGGTGGCTTAGTCATTAAATGGCTGCCTTTGGCTCAGGTCATGATCCCAGGGTCTTGGGATCAAGCCCTACATCGGGCGTCCTGCTCCATGGGAAGCCTACTTTTCCCTCTTCCACTCCTTCTGCTTGTATTCCCTCTCTTTCTGTTTCTCTCTGTCAAATAAATGAAATCTTTAAAAAAAAAAAAAAAAAGGTTGATCCCCACAGTGCTTTGACATCTTAAGTTCCACTGGCTGTTTTTAACATTCTAGGAATGTTTTGGACAATGAAAAATCCTGAGACTCTTTTTTGAGGTATAGAGCTTAATTTTTATATCTTATTATCACTAATGCTTCATTGGGTGTAGAGTGGGGTAGAGAGGAAACAACAGTGATCGCTAAGTTATTATCCATCAGTCATTTATCTTTTTGATATCCCCTGATAATCTCATCAACTCTGGAAGGTAATC
>ML108463.1:28536-62894 GCA_003697995.1 Taxidea taxus jeffersonii
AAGCAATCCAAGATGATGTCAAAGATTATACATGGAATAATGAACAAAGCAAATCTATGCATATGGATACACATCTTCACTGTACAAAAATTAGTATGTAATTTATATAGATAAAAGCACAACATAGAACCATCATCTCAATCAATCAAAGTTAATAGAGGTCTCTTTTACTTTTAATACTCCAAAGTTTTGTGTCTCTATAAATATTTCAAGAGAAAAATAATAATTAATCTAAGAGTTTATCAATTTAATGGATTTTTCCTGAATATGTATTATACTCATCAAAAGAATAGGAACTTTCAGGTGCCTGGGTGGCTCAGTGGGTTAAGCCTCTGCCTTCGGCTCAGGTCATGATCTCAGGGTCCTGGGATCGAGCCCCGCATCAGGCTCTCTGCTCAGCGGGGAGCCTGCTTCCCTCTCTCTCTGCCTGCCTCTCTGCCTACTTGTGATCTCTGTCTGTCAAATAAATAAATAAAATCTTAAAAAAAAAAAAGAATAGGAACTTTAACTTCAACACTATAAAAAAATCAATTTAGTGGATCACTCTCAGTATTTTTAAAGAAGTAAATAACAAATCAGATTGTAAAACACATACTCAGTAAATACTGCTTTTTAAAACAGTTATTTTAGAATTACCAAGAAGGGGAAGCTTTATGGATTTGAAAACATTAAGTTTAGACATTTCTCCAGAGGAATAGATACCCAAAACTAAGTCAAAACATAAATAAGAAAATTAGGAAAAAAATTAAGCATTTTTGAGAGACAATTTATTACTGTTAGTAATATACTAATGTATTTCATAAATTGATAAGGAAATAATAAATTACCAAGTAAAAATGGGCAAAGAATATAAACAGATCATTCACAGAAGAAAGTACAGTTAAATTTCAGTTGAACAAATGACAATATTCTAATCTCATTAATAGATTTAAAACTATGAAAAAGTAAACATCTATTTACTACTACATTTCTTTTATTCAAATTAAATAATTTTAAAAATACATATATTCAGGAAAAATTATGGAGAAATAGGCTGTCTCATAAATTACTTGAAATTGTTCAGAAGATTTCTGGTAGGTAAGAACTACAGGGTTTGAAGCTAACAGCCAAGAAAGAATTCTTGACATGTTTTTGGTGCAAAAAGGTGATTTTATTAAAGCATGGGGACAGGACCTGTGGGCAGAAAGGGCTGCAATGGGGTCAGAAGAAATGGCCCATTATATACTTTGAAGTTGGAAGGCAGTTAGGGATAGTTTAAGTCTCTAAGGAATTTTGGAAGCAAGGTTTCCAGGATCTTGATGGGGCTAGCTATTATTGGAAAAAGATCATTTAATTTATTACTGTATAATAAAACCTTCGTCAGGAGACCCTTAAGATGTGTATCGGTGGGCCATATGCTTAGGGGATGATTGCCAACACGTATCTTGGGGATTAGAGATAAAGGATATTTCTAAAGGAATTTTTATAGGTTAAAGTAGACTTACAGGATCCTGGGGGCAGGGAAGGGGCAGATCAGGCTAGGATTGCCTTTTGCCCTTAGCAGAGTATTAACCTCAAGGCATTTGAGTCCCTAGAGGACTGTCACCTGCCTGTTTCAAGGACTTGACAGGGGGCTGTAGATAGTAAGGAAATTTAATAATTTTCTTCTGCATTTGTTTCCCACATCAGGTAACATAAAAATGCTTTAATAATGGGGACGCCTGGGTGGCTCAGTTGGTTAAGTGGCTGCCTTCGGCTCAGGTCATGATCCCAGCATTCTGGGATCAAGTCCTGCATTGGGCTCCTTGCTCGGCAGGAAGCCTGCTTCTCCCTCTGCCTCTGCCTGCCACTCTGTCTGCCTGTGCTCACTCTCTCTGACAAATAAATAATTAAAATCTTTAAAAAAAAATCCTTTAATAATGGTTACATTTTAGAAGTAGGACTTGTTTTCTTGTGAGAAAGATATGTTTTTATCATGTGCAAGTATGAATTTTGGGGTTTGGTATTCTGATACTTTAGTTTTTATTTAATTAATAGCAAAATATGAAGCATAGTAGCTTACTGTTGCTGCATAAAAAATTACCACAAACCTAGTGGCATAAAACAACATATATTTATTATATAAAAGTTATTTGTAAATCAGGAGTCCAGACAAAGCTTAATGGAATCCTCTGCTCTCAGCTTCACAAGGATATAATCACAGTGGTAATTGGGCTGCGTTCTCATAAAGAGGCTCAGCTGGAAAAAGTTGTGCTTCCAAGGTCACTTAGGTTGTTGGCACAATTAACTTCCTTGAGGTGATAGGACTGATGGCCTGTACTTCTTGCTGGCTGTTGGTTGGAGGCCAACCACCCTCAGCTTCTAGAGGCCACTTACATCTTGTCACTTGGGTTTTTTCAATATGGTTGACTACTTCATCAAGTCATAAAGGACAATCTCTAAATAGTGTTTAGGAGTCTTTAGACAGGGCACTGGGTGGCTCAGATGGTTAAGCCTCTGCCTTCCACTCAGGTCATGATCTCAGGGTCCTGGGACCAAGCCCGGAATCGGGCCCTCTGCTCGACAGGGAGCCTGCTTCCCCGTCTCTCTGCCTGCTTGTGATCTCTCTGTCAAATAAATAAATAAAGCCTTTGAGAAAAAAAAAAAAAGAGTCTTTTGACAGAGATTGCTAGCAAGGTGAAATTTTACATAATGTAATCATAGGAGTGACCTGTAATCATCTTTACCATATTTCACTGGTTAGAAGAAAGTCCCAGGTCTCACCCACATTCAGTGGGAGGGAAATAATGCCAGAATTAATATCAGGAGCATGGAGGTTATAGGGGGCCTAAAATTTATCCAGCATATAAAGGGAATATTTAATATTTAATATAAAGAAATGTAATGAATGGCTGACATAACTATTCTAAAACAAACCATAACTAAATAAACAAAAAAAACCCCAAACAATATCCTAGTGTTCCTTATATGTAATAGTCTTACATATAGTAATCCAAATTGAATGTGTTATATGCTTTAGATAACTTATTTCTCTACTTTTCAAGTAGTCTGAAATGTCCTTATCTATAGAGTCAAATTTTTAAGTACATCTAGATTTTCTAAATATTTGGAGGCCATTTATGAGATATTCATGAAAAGTTTGTATAAATTCCTAGTTGCTTCCTTTGTAATCAACCTCATAATTCTTGGATGCTACAGAAAGGCAAATTTAGATTTTTGGAATTTAAGCTATGCTGAGATAAATTTCAAGACAGCAGGAGCTATAATTTAGAGAGGTTATGTAAATAATTAACCTTCGGAAATAACACTTGCTATGCGAACACACATATCAATAAAAATAATTACCAGATTCTATTCACCTTTAGCCAAAGATTGCAGTGGGTAATTTAAAGAACATTTGAAATATTTGCATATCATTCAGAGTGTTACCTTTTCTCTGGTTCTTAGAATTAATAAGCCAAGCAGCAAAGCTTCTGTATAAGGGTGTGAAAAGGGGCACAGTGATCATCTGACTGAGGAACAGTAGCAGCCCTTTCATCAGAAAAAATGATTTGGGGCTTTAAGACAATAAGCTGATTTCATAAAGTATCATCGTTACTCCTTCAATGACAAAAGGAATTTTCCAACAAAATGTCTGACAAGGAAGAAGTGGTGTTATTAGAAGGGTAGAAGATTTGCCCTGAGTTTGTCGTAATGTGGTAGTCGCATAGAATAAAACATAGGAATAGACAAACACTTTTTTTGGTTGTGAAGCATTCAGATAGCTCTTTAAATATCCAGTCTGTTTCAGACACTATTGAAATTCTCTTAGCTTTTTAATTCTTTCTCTAGCAGATTTAAAATAATTACCATTTTCATCCATTTGAGTGTATTTTAAATGAGATTATGATGCATCCATTGTTAAGAGTGGCCTCTATTCCCAGTGACTGAAGATCCAGCAAAGATCCCTGTAGTCTCTCTGAAATTTTGACAATTTTATATCCAGTGATTTCGTACTTATGATATGTTTTATTTACATCACATTGAGGTATTTAGGTGGACATTATGTTATTCTGATGTACAGATTATTTAAATGATACACTAAAGGAAGGGAGGAAAATCACCCTCGGTTTTGTTTTCCACTCCCATCTCTAATCCAACCCCCACCCTCTCACTCTTGAAGCTCACATTTTGTTACTCTTCTTTCAGGAATGGATGCGGCAAGGTATTTTGATTGTGTACATAATTTTGTCTGCCAGATATCCTCTGTAAGTTGGGGTCTACTAGCTTCCCATTTCTCTTATGCTTGTATTACATATATGTATATATTTATAAAATATGTAGAATAGCTTCCCAAATAGCTTCCTGTCTTACAGCTGTGACCGCAAATAATCCATGTTTGTATTTTAGTTAAGTATTCTTTTTTTTTTAAAGGATTTTATTTATTTATTTGTCAGAGAGAGAGGGAGAGAGAGCGAACGAGCACAGGCAGACAGAGAGGCAGGCAGAGGCAGAGGGAGAAGCAGGCTCCCTGCCCAGCAAGGAGCCCGATGTGGACTCAATCCCAGGATGCCGGGATCATGACCTGAGCTGAAGGCAGCCGCTTAACCAACTGAGCCACCCAGGCATCCCTGAAGTATTCTAACAAACATGACATATCCATATATTAATGAAAGGGTAAGTAACGGTAGTAATAATGAAAATTTTTGAGTACACCATATGCAGAGTTTTGAGTGCTGGGCCAGGTACCTCATGCCTGTGGAGCTGCTGTGCAGCTTAAGAGCCTTAAGAGCCCCTTAAGAAGCCCCAGCCCCTTAAGAGCACGGGCTTCTGGGTCAGACTCTGTGCTTTACCATCCTGGCTCTGCCACTTCCTGGCACTTTCTTTGCAAATACTTAGTATCTGCCTTGTGTCTCCTGGTTTGTAAAATGCGAATGATAATTTAGCTACTTAGGACTTTGTTGGGGGCATTAAATGCATTATGTATGTAAATCACTTTTTCAAAATGCACGGTATACAATAAGCATTCCATAAACGTTAATGAGTATTCCTAACTCGAAACCTCACTTCTATGCTACTTTACAAATATCAATCCGAGAAGGAGATTTTGGGTGACTTTTTCATAGTCTAGCAGCAAGATGGGCTGTTAGAACAGATGAAACCTGAATGCCAGCCTCCTAACTCACTCTAGCACACCACCTTGCCATACGTGGTTCGGTGGTTTAAATTTGTCACTTAATAGCAATGTGAGAATAGATCAGGCTGCCCCAACCTTAGACTTGAATCATAATGGGCAGTGAACTCACTGCTGTGAAGAAATGAAGTGTGAATCCCTTGTCATCAGGTTCCTCCTATGGGTAAAAGGAGAAGAATAACTAAATAGCAATGTGACAATGAGCCTGTGATCTAATCTTTCATTCCCTCAAACATAAACCATAGCCAGTAATAGGCTTTTCTCTTTTTGTTTATTGGAAAGACTGAGGCAATGCATATTATTAAATAAATATTGCACTGAACAAGTTAAATAAGCAAAGAAGATTTTATTTAGTCTGTTGCAGCAGGGGAGAGACATTGAACTAAATGGGGTTTAGACATGCTATCCCAAGATATGGCATTTTGGAATTTATATTTTAAGCTGAAGAAATTTGAGGACATGGCAAAGCAGGAAGGTCACTTTGTCTTCCTCTTCCCCCTTACTCTTCTTCCCTGTAACACATCATAACATTCTCATGAGAGAGACGCCCTCCCATCCTTCTCTCCAAGGACATAGGGACACCAAGAAGAACCCCGACAAACAGTCTGTGTTAAGCTCTCTCCAGTTTATTACATTTTCCTCATACTCCCTAACCTGTCCTATTCCTCCACAGCTGTGTACTTTTCATGGAACTAGGGTAAACATACAGAGGTCTAACTCTCTCTTTTGGTTTTCATTTCCTTATAGTCTCTCGTTTTGTAAAACTTATATAGTATATCTTTTCCCATTAATCTGTCTTTGTAAGTTTAATTTTCAGACCTGGTCAGGAATGCTAGGAGGTTGAAGGAAAAGATTTTCCTCCCCTCCCCAGACTCAGTTCCACTGAAACACAGTAGGAGAATTAAGTGCTGAGGTGAGCTAGTGGGAAAGTACTGGGAGGGATGAGGAGGGCTGATGTTTGTCAGTGTGATTAGGCCATTTGTGTTTGTTAATTGGTTTTTATCTAAGTTGGGCTCCTACTCACTCAAAAAGACAGGAACACTGTCTTTATTGATGATTACATTTTGAAGAGATAGTTTGCAGTCCTTAAGAAAGACATTTACGGATTTTCAAATAGGCAAGAGGCTAGAAGAAGATTTAGATCTAAAAGGACCAGAGAAAAATTTAAAGTTGCAAGTTTTTTGCAGTAATGCTGTAAGGGAGGTCAGGAGCCTGTAGTCTTTGAAGAGACCTATTCAAGTTGAGTAAAGCTGAGGGGATTGTTAAGTCTGTCCTGGTCAATATATTTTATTATAGATGGTTTTGCACGATGTCAGCATCTATACTTACCAACAAACATCATCATTGTTGTTGATATTATGACTTTGAGTAGGTTCCTAGGCTATTTGATATCAAATCATAGATCAAATATTATTATGCAGTATAAACAAAGAAATGACAAATATTTAGAGATGGCCTAGTTCATTGCCATTGTATAGTTGAGGAATTGGTGATCCATTACAACAATTTCTGAGTAAATACATCTTTGAGTCAGAATTTTAAAGCAGACAAATAATTTGTCATGATGGTTTCTCCAAGGAATATAAAAGAAAAATTCTGTTAGCAAAGGAAGAAATCAAGTAGATTAAAGTGCACTTTGGAGGGTCGTGTTGGTGAGGTCACATTTAAAAAGTAAGCTAGTCTGAATTGCTTGGTTACACTTCTGTATCTAAATTGAGTGGCCTTCCATATTGATATTTTAGAGGGAAAAGTTCTTGTACTTTGGTTTCCTCAACCGTACTGGTAGCCTCTGTTTAGCAAAGTGAGGAGGCAAAACAATAGCAGTAGGTATCTGACTGCCCTAAGTTTGTTTCACTTCTTTGCAGAATAGAGAATAAAATTCCACAGTGTCATTTTTTTTCCCACCACTTACCAGAAAACAGGATTTGGGTAGTTGTTTTTACTAAATAAAATGCAGTAACTCTGAACGAAGAATATGACAAAATCATAAATATGAGATTTTTTAAAATTTGAGATATTAATACTTGACTGCTTTTCCCATGCAGCATTTTTTTCACTCTGAATAGACCTTTTTTTCCCCATTCTCTATTCTTTGTACTTATTTTTTATTCTTACCTGGAATGCTTCCTTCTTTTGCCTGCCATTCAGGTAAATGAGACCAAGAAGACGGACATCATTTGGAATTGTGCAAACTGTTTTACATTTGTCAATTCAGTTATTCTCAAAAGATATCAAAATAACCCTTGTGGATCAATACTTTTATTATTTTAATTTTACCTTCTGGAAACTGAATTTCAGAGATATTAATAATATGTCTGTGACATTGTATACCTTTCTATGAAGCTCCCTCTTTACACTTTACCTTATCTCTCCCTGATCCTATTTTAAGATATTTTATTTATTCATTTGACAGATAGAGATCACAGGTAGGCAAAGAGGCAGGCAGAGAGAGAGAAGAGGAAACAGGCTCCCCGCTGAGCAGAGAGCCCGACGTGGGGCTCGATCCCAGGACCCTGGGATCATGACCTGAGCTGAAGGCAGAGGCTTAACCCACTGAGCCACCCAGGCGCCCCACCCTGATCCTATTTTAACTTTCTGTCTCCTTTTCATAGCTTCTAGAGGAGCAATGGCTAAGAATGGCTATACTGAAACTTTAGGTTTTTCTATCATTAGGAATGGTATAGAGGAAATCCCATTTTCTAAGCAGCAAGACTCCTCTTAGAAAAAAATCTTATTTTAGGGGTGCCTGGGTGGCTTAGTTAATTAAGCATCTGCCTTTGGCTCAGGACATGATCGCAGGGTCCTGGGATCAAGTCCTGCATCAGACTTCTTGCTCAGCAGGGAGTCTGCTTCCCTCTCTCCCTCTGCCTGCCTCTCCCCCTGCTTGTGCTCGCTCTCTCTCTCTTTCTCTCTCTCTATCAAATAAACAAATAAAATCTTTGAAAATTTTTTGAAAAAAAAGAAAAAAAAACTTAGATGAGTACTTTAAAAAAATTTTTAAAAAGATTTTGTTTATTTATTTGACAGAGAGAGACACAGTGAGAGAGGGAACACAAGCGGTGGGGGGGGGGGGAGAAGCAGGCTCCCACTGAGCAGGGAGCCCAATGCAGGGCTCAAACCCAGGACCCTGGGATCATGGCCTGAGCTGAAGGCAGATGCTCAACTACTGAGCCACCCAGGCGCCCCTTAGATGAATACTTTAATAAGCTACTTTGGATGAGAGGTAAACCTGTAAGAAATTTCTTAAATGATCCAAGATAGTCAGTGAACTAATTTGTAAGTTACAGTGTAGGGTGGCTGCTTTCTTGGCTTCCTTTATACGATTGTCCTTACATAAGAGGTCAAGCTGAATTGTTTAGAACATCAGATGACATTAGAAGCCGTGAAGAGAACGAGGGAGGGCAGGTGAGACAACTGGAAACCCGAGAAGGCCTTTGGAAGAACAACAGAGTTGTCTAAGTGGAGATTTGTTTTAATTTTACTCAGTGTGGCATGGTTTGACTTCTCTTACCTGTCCGTCTATGACATTCTCAGTAAATTCTGTTTTTCTTGTTAATGTGTTGGTAAAAGGATGTGTTATTTTTTGGCATAGAATGAAGTATTGACTATGGCCCTAAAGCTGTCTCAGGGAAGTCCTCTAGGATCTGTGTAAAACTTAGGAGGTATTCTTAGGACTCTGTTTTATCTGTGTATTATCTGTCTTTTCTGGTCTGTTAGTGAAGGAGAAAAAGACAATGTATTCAAAGAGAAAATCTAGTGAAGGAGAAATGACACATGTGTTCAAAGGGAAAATCTAGCCAAGATTAGAGACCTATTAGGAACAACGTCTTTGTCTCTTGGTGAATTTTGCTACTTGGCAGTAAAGGGTGGATGCACAGATGGCTGTTCCTATGTGTATGGACACAAAGATTATCTTTGAGGAAGCCAGACAGAGAACTTCTAGAAAGTCATATGCCTCTAAGGACCCAATGACATCTCTCCTATGAGTGTCTCATTTGAGATAAGATTGGGTCTCCTCTGAGACCCAGTGGCTCTCATTCATTAAATTTCACAGATTCATCTGAGGTTAATAGCTTTCTCAACATCTTTCTTTCACTCTTCCCAAATCCTAAGTGGTACCCAAATTTGTATTTGATTCTTGACACCTCAGTAATAATTCTGCTCTGGGACAATAAGCTTTTCAGTCTTTAGTTCATCAGGGTTTAATTCAAAACAATGTGTATTCATTAAATATTTGCTTTGTGCCAGAAACATTGATTGGAGGTATGGAATATGGGGAACATAAGGGTGATTTTCCTTTTATTATTATAATAGACTTATTTTCCATATTTCACTGTCTTCACCTCAAGAGGCTTTTTTTCTGATTTGTTGATCTCTCTGACTCTTAATTTTAATTATTGGCATGTCCTTTGATTGCCCAGATTTCTTGCCTTGTCCCAATCACTTGCATATTGTTCTTTTTTTTTTTAATATTTTATTTATTTATTTGTTAGAGAGAGGGAGAGAGCGAGCACAGGCAGACAGAGTGGCAGGCAGAGGCAGAGGGAGAAGCAGGCCCCCTGCCGAGCAAGGAGCCCGATGTGGGACTCGATCCCAGGACGCTGGGATCATGACCTGAGCCGAAGGCAGCTGCTTAACCAACTGAGCCACCCAGACGTCCCCATATTGTTCTTTTTATTCCTGTTTGTTTAAATAGACCAAAATCTATTCTTGTCCTACTATGTTGACTAAAGTGTGCCTTCCAAATGATTAATATCAGCTCCTTCCTTGGCCTTATATAATGTTTTATATTTACTGTTTGGGGAGGAAAAAAGGAAGAATTCCTTATTTCTTTTTTCCTATGAGTTCTTGGACAAGTATACTTCCCTCTGAGAATTCTTTCCACACACACACTTCCCTCGTCCCTACCTTCTCTGAGGACAGTTCAGGAGACAGGTAAACAGAGCAGTTTGCGTTCACCTACTGAAGCACACAACAAACCCTTTCGGCAAGTCTTGCTGGTGGGATATAAAAAGAAAACATTAGCTTAGAAAAGTCAATAACAGTATGTAAAATGAGCCTCAGTTTTTCTTTTCTCTTTTAAGGTAATGAGAGTAAATTTAGCCCAAATGTGTTCCTGCTGTCTGGTTTATTTTAGAGCAATTTAAGAAATAATTCTCTGCTGTTAGGTTCGTGTTCAACTTTGAAATCATCAGTTTAGCAATAGTGAGCTGTTATCTGTAAGTTAATTCAGCTTCAATTTCAGTGGTTTAGATAAAAAGTAACTCAAATTGCCATCTTCTTGGTTCACAGATAATTCTGGGAAAATTGGAGCCTAGATGACTGGGGAACATTTTCTCTAAAGTTAATTTAAATTAACAGATTCAATTTCATATGTGTTATGAGTTACCTGAATTTCCAGATGGGGACTGTAACATTTAAACAGAAATCCCACCCAGAAGTTATCCCCTCCACTGGCACACAGCCTTGGTAAAATCATCTCTCAGATACATGTCAGCACAGGTGCAGTGAAATGTAATCAGCATCATTTTCCACGACAGACGTGACTTTGCTAGGAATGCAGAAAGAAAAGAAAGGCATCACTGAAGATTTCAGAGGTACCATAATTCAGGTGGACTTATTTTGGAGGAGAGCAATATTTGCTAATATTGCTATTGGACAAAACAGAATAAATATATTACTAGACAAGACTAAAGCCAGAACTCCAGTGAGTAATAAAGAATGTCAAAAGTCACTGAAGTATTTATATGCAGTAGTTAAAATATAGCTTCTGCAGAGGTTCGTTCACTTCACTTTTATAACTATTTTCTGGCTTAAACACAGCAATATATTTTGATATTAGAATTGGGGAATTCTAGATCTGAAGATGTGATTACCTTGTAATAACTGAGATGAGATTTAGGTGATAGTAATTAAGAAGGGAAAAAATACCCTTTACAGAAGGTATAAACTATGAATTGAGAGTTATATGTATGTTAAGGCATGTACATCCATTCACAGATATGATCATGGATCTCTGTATCTCAGGTTGTAATGTAAATTATATTTTGTTTTTAAGATAAATTAGATCACACATTAATCTGATAGTCAGTCTAATGCATTGGAAAAAATTAAAAGAAGATTGCCATTTGAACACCCATTATATGCCGGTTCCACATATATTTTCAAATCAAATTCTAAATTGATATTTAGGTATTGATGTCTTTGAACCAACAAGTCATAATATGTAATGTCTATCCTTAATCTTACTAATATTCTAGAATTTATTTTCTGAAGTTATTTCCTTCAGTTTAAATATATTCATACAGAATACCCTTTTTATTTTGACTCTTCTTTATCTTTATACATGGCATCAACCTTACTTTATACTATCTCAGTAGAAAATTGATAGATCAAGAGGGCTGTGTACTGCTGAACTCTTTCAGTTCTATACTCTCTAGCCTCTGAACTCCCTATCACCAGACACCAATGTTATTTCAACTAGTGTCAGGCTTCGTTACCACAGTCAGGCACTATAGGGTGAACAGGCCAATAGACCAACACTTAGTGCTGCTTTCACAAGTACTTACTATCTATGAATCTTCCTCAGAATCTTCTAGCATTTTTAATGCATTGGTAGAATACCATGTATAGTAGCTAGTTTCCAAAGATGACCATCATTCTTTGCAGTATTCCTGCAGTATTCTTCTTTTTGAATCCGGATTGCCCCTTGCATTCTGAACCAATAAAATGGATTGTTGTGATGTTTGTGGATTTCCAAGGCCAAGTCAGAAGAAGCCTTGAGGTTTTCAACTAGATTCTTTTGAATTTTTCTTCTTGGAGTGATCTTTCTGTGAAATCAGCCTCCCTGCTCATGAGCAGCCCCAGCAACATGGAGAGGCCACGTGCAGGGGTGCTGGCCTATATTCCTGGTTGAACTCCTAGCTAATAACAACCCTTCTTTACAGCTGGCCATATGACTAAGCCATCTTGGACTGTAGATGGCTTCTTTGAAGTAGGAGCTAGGTCTTATTTTTTATTTATTTTTTCTTTCTTCCAGATTTTAAATGTCTGTTAGCCCTTCAGAAGCTGGGCAAAATTGTTACTTGGTTTAAAATCAAATTGGAAAATGTTCTCCAACAGTTAGTAAAGTCTACAAAGGGTATCAGTGTTGAGGCACATGGTTTAATAACTACTTCTTAAAGTTTAGACTTGGATTGTTATAAGTAGTTTAACTTAGAATATCAAAAATGACAAAGGCTTAACATTTCTCAGAATTGTAAGCCAAGTAACAATGACTTTGTTAGCAGTGAAAAATATTGTGAGATATATGGATTTTAAATCTTTTTTTTTAAGATTTTTTATTTATTTGACAGAGAGAGGGAGGGATCACAAGTAGGCAGAGAGGCAGGTAGAGAGAGAGGGAGAAGCAGGCTCCCCGCTGGGCAGAGGCCCAACCCACTGAGCTACCCAGGCGCCCCAGATATATGGATTTTAAAGATAACTCATTTTCATTTGACACTGGAAAGTAGGAATAAAATCCTTATGGTTGCATCTTCCAGTTATCACAAGGGATTCTCTGAATGTCTTCAGTGGTTAGGAAGTCAGAAACATTAAAAACCCTACAGAGAGTTTAGTGAAATCAGTGTAGACATACTTTCTTTGTATACTTTTAAAGCTCATCAATCACATAGAGTTGTCATGTGAAATCTGAAAAGAATAATTCATAAGGTGTAAGAAACACTGGTTCTCAGAAAAGTTTAGCCCTTCTTTTCAGAGCAAAGAAATAGGGAATAGTGGAGAATTTGGGGAATGGAAAATTGTCCGCTGTCCTGACAACAATAATTCAGATGTCAGTACCCCTAACAAAATTACCTTGCCAACACATACGTAACCATTCTCCAAAATGTTTCTTTCAATATGTGGCCACTTTATGATCTCCAGTTAAAATGTAAAATGCTCCTCTCCAGTTAAAATGTAAAATGTTTCCTCTCATGATCAGCCTTAATATTTTGCAGTGAGTTTATCAGATGGACACAGTAGAATCCGTTAAAATGCTATTTGTGACAATGCTCTGTAAAATGTTAGGCTCTAAAATTTTTTACTAGTAGTCCTTTACCATTTAAGCTTCTGAATGAATGCAGCACAAAGAAATTTTGATGTGGGGACTCTAGTAAAATGATGATTCCATAAAATGAGCTACTTCTGTGGACACCTGAAGGGAGCATCAGCTGAAAAGTAGGGGAAGAATGTGGAGGGCAAAGCTCCAAAAGGAAAGCTAGGACAGTGGAAAAAGAGGCAGAGAATAATTAATAGGTGTTCCATACATGTCTGTTTCCCTTTGCCCTACTTTATAAATTTGATTGAAGTCAGAAACGGGGAAGATCAACACCTTTTTATATACTTGCACAGGCAGGATTCATGAAATGAGTAAAAGATAAACCTCTGAAAAATGAGTATTGGTTAATAATATTAGAAATCTGGTGTAACCCAGGAACATGGTGTCCTTGGAGTCAACATTATACACTCAGACTCATCTCATCTTGCTGCACTCTACATATTCATAGTCCTTGTGGCACATACTCACCACTGACAGCTCGACTCGTTATAGTGATCCAGGCAGACAGAAAACTTAGTGCAAACATCTATCTCAGGCCTTGCACCGTCAGTGAAGGACAAAGTAATAACAGAGGGAAATTTCTTCTTGCTCACTTCTGGTAATATTCACTCCTATATGTCCAACTCTGTTTTAAGCTACATATCAGCATATAGCATTCTGAAATTTTAAATCCCAAATTAAAACAATTTGTGTAACACATAAGAGTAAATACAAAGAAGAGATCAAATGAAAAGATATAAACATTAGGAGGGATTATTATTTTAAAAAAGAATTTAAAATCATTATTTTGGTGTGGCAGCATATGGAGAATAGATGTCTGTCTCAGTAAGGTAGAGAATTAGCTATTACTAGTTCATGGAATCGAATAATAAAGTCAATTAATATCTCCTTAATGTGTCACAGTGAGCATATTGAACATAGGTATTATGCAAGGGGAATAAACACACTAGACTATTGTCAAAGAGTCAAATAGAAAATAGTGTTTCTTGGGGGGTTGGGAACTAATAAGCAGAGAGGTAACAGAATATACATGGAATTCCAACTTTCAGTATATTTGGAGAAATATGCTTACACTTGGCAAAGCTGGACTGCACTTAGCATGGTGAGGATTCTAGTAGAGAGGGACCACTGTCAGTATTTTTAGGAATGCAGCAAAGAAACTTGAATATAACTCTGAAATAGTGGAAGTTCCTAATCAGGGATGTGGCCATGTTAGAGAGGAAGGTGTTTGGAACCCAGGGGCTGGTTCTTTCACTGTGCTAATTTAGACCTGATCATTTCTACTGGTGGAAGTGGACAGGAGATGAGCTTTTAGGTTAGGATTGGTCTATCCTCAGTAGGGCTTATATAAGCATTGTTATTGATGGGGAAGTAGACACTCATAGAGGTCAAGTAACTTACCCAAGATTACCTAAGTATTTAATGACAGAGTTGATACATTAATAGAAGTAAGAATGGCCCATTATTTTATTTATCATCTTCATATAATGAATTGGGAAGCTTTCTTTGGTATCTTATGAAATAATTTGAGTATATGCATTAATCTGTTTCTTGTGGGTGTTGTAAAATTTGTATCACCGAACAATTGGGTAGTTTGTGGGTTTTTTCTGTTTTTGTTTAGTTTTTGTGTTTTGTTTCTATTGCGGGGGGGTGAAGGTATTCAAGAATTGCTGATTGACAGTTCAGTTTCTTTCTTTTTTTTACAGTTTGGTCTCTTTGTCTTTGGTTTATTTAGGTTTTCCATTTCTTTTTGTCATTTTTTGTTTTTATAATATTTTCTAGAGAAATTTTCATTTCAATTATTTTCACCTATATTATAAAATTATTAATTTAAAAATAATCCTTACTTATCTGTATCTGTGCATTTTTCTTTTTTTTTAATTTTAAGATTTAAAAAAAAATTTTTTTTTAAGATTTTATTTATTTATTAGAGAGAGAGAGAGAGCACGCGCGCACAGGCAGAGAGGCAGGCAGAGGCAGAGGGAGAAGCAGGCTCCCTGCCGAGCAAGGAGCCCGATGTGGGACTCCATCCCAGGACCCTGGGATCATGACCTGAGCCGAAGGCAGCTGCTTAACCAACTGAGCCACCCAGGCATCCCTCTGTGCATTTTTCTGCCCTTATGTGTTTTGTTGTGATCTTCTTGCTTTTTCTGATAAACCTTCTAAATTTGTGTCTATTTAGTATATCTTTGGCTTGTCCTTATTATGATTTCTTTAAATCTTAAAACATTTTTATAACTTCAGTTCACAACTTTTTAAGTCCTTTTCTGCTCAATACATCATCTTTATTGTTTTTGGGTGTGTTTCTGTTTGCTAATTTTTCTACTGGGTTTTGGTCACATTTGCTGCTGCTTCATATGCCTAGTAATTTCTTAGTGAATTTATGACGTAATGAATGATGCATGTGAGAGTGTATAAGATTTGTTATCTTTCTTTAAAAAGTGCTGAAGTTTGTTTTGGCTGACTTGATTCTTTCAAGGTTTGATTTTAAATTCTTTTAGGGTGAGACTAAAGAGCTAGTCTGGTCTTACTCCTTCTTAAGTGTGACTCAGGCATTTCTACTGATTGCTCTGAATGTTGAATGAGATTTTTACAGTCTGGTTGCTTGGAATTTGGATGTCTTAGTCCTTTGAGATGTTTGGAGTTTGTTCACTTGTAATCCCCGCCTTTGTTATTTGCCTAGCTTCTCAGAGTTTCAGCTTTACATTCACAGATTGGTATAATGTCAGAAATTCAGGGGGATCTTAATAAAAATGTCAGGAGTTCAGTCTCGCCCCTGCACATTCCTTCTTCCTCAGCTTCCCCAAACTCTGAGAAATGTGCTTCTTCAAATCAGCAATCCCATTATTCTCTGCTTGCCTTCCTCATTCCTGGGCATCTGTCCAGAAACTGCCTTGAGGCAGAAAGCCAGAGCAATGTAGAATCTCCTTTGTTTCTATTCTCTTAAGGATCATCGTCCGTCCTGTTCTGCCTATTGTCTCAATGTCTGGAAACATTTTTTTTTTTTAAGATTTTATTTATTTCTTTGACAGAGATCACAAGTAGGCAGAGAGGCAGGCAGAGAGAGAGGGGGAAGCAGACTTGCTGCAGAGCAGAGAGCCCGATGTGGGGCTCAATCCCAGTATCCTGTGATCATGACCCGAGCTGAAGGCAGAGGCTTTAACCCACTGAGCCACTCAGGCACCCCGGAAACATTTTTTTTTTCTTATACTTTGTCCACTTTTTAAATTGTTTGCAATGGGAAAGAAAGTTCCCCTTTAGTTACTCTTTCATGACTGGGAGCTATACTACATTCTACTTGTTTTGATACGTTTTACACATTTTTGTGGTTTAATCTTTAATGTTTTGTAGTTTTCAGTATGGTTATTTTTAATGTGGAATTATTTAGGAGTGGGGTCTTTAGTTTCCAACTGCATATTTGTGTTTTTGAAAGGTAATCCTTATTACTGCATTGTAAATATATTTCTTTCTTACTTGTTCTGAGTTCTTTTGAGACAGCATTGAAAATATAGGTGAAGTAATGTATTTTACTTAATTATTGTTTGCAAGGTGCTGTATATATCAGTCATATACATTATTATTGAAATAATTGAACCTGCAAAGATTTGGTTTGTTTATTCTATCGGTTTTTAGATGGAGTAGTATAATAAACTTCCAACATAATTCTTTGATGTACTTCTTTATCCTCTATAAAATTTTAGCCACATAGTAAGCTGCATTCAGTCAGTAGCTTCAGAATTTTTATCTTTCAGCTGTATTAATTGCTTCCAGGCAATTAACTTTTTCCTATGTTTATTTTTTGTTACTCCAAACATCTCCTTATGTTTACCTAATGAAAAAAAATTAAAATGAGGCAATTATTTTTTCTCTGCTCTATTTTTTATGAGTTTTTGTACTATTAAAAGTGTAAATTTACTTCCTGAAAGAATTTACAACAATAAAATAAACACATCAGTGGATAGAGCCCTTTGGTATTCACATAACAGCTGACAGCAGATGAGCAGCAGAATTTCAAGATTAGGAATTAGTTAAATTTTCCACCGAGGGGTTTGTGTCATTTGGTTTACTATTATATATTTGTCTCTTTTTCCTCCTGCAGTTTTCAGAGCTAATATGAAGATAGTTGAAAGCAAAAGTAAAGGAATATATAAGTTAAAGAAATATTGTGGGGTTTTACCAGCTAATTGCTACCCGTTTTTAAGTTCGACTCTCATTTTTGTTATTATGGTACCATAGTCTAACTTCAGTGGGAAAGCTGGGATAACAAAAACTGAAAATAACAACTTAAAGTACTGCTTAAGACTGTGATGATATTGTGATAATATTTCACCATTTTATTTACACATTCAGTCAGAATTTGCAATTGGTATTTAAAGAAACCTTATCAATAAAATCACCTTCATATTCTGAGAAGATGATGTTAGATTTGACTTCTATTTTCAGACTCAGTTTCAAATCAAGAACCAAAATGAAAAATAGTGAAAATAGCCTTGCAAAGAATTGGGTCAGGAGAAACGGTTTTATATTGGAACATGTTGTTCAAACATCTCATGGCAATAAAGAATAAAAAAAGCATAAAGTCACATTCAATCATTTCTTCATTCATTCAAGAAACAAAATTCCAGCCTTAATGGGGCTTAAACAATCCAGTGGAAGAGAGAGTATACAAACAGAAACACTAGGGGGAAACAATATGTACCATGTAGAGATACATGCTGTATCTAAAAAAGAATATAGTTGCAAAGAAAGTCTGAACGGTTCAATTTTGATATCAGTTGTCCAGAGAAGCCTGGCTTAGATGTTTTAGGAACCATCTGAAAGAAGTGTTGGAGTGAACCTAGTAGGTATCTGGAGGCTGAGCATTTTGGCTCTTAGAGGAGCAGGTGAAAGGGCTTAGAGGCAGAAATGTACCTGCTGCATTCACCGAACAGATTGGAGACCAGTGGGGCCCATGGTCTACCCAATGTTAGAGAACAAATGGGTAAAGAGAGGGACAAATCATAAAGGGCACTGTAGGTTTTAGTAAGAAATTTGGCTGTTACTCTTGATGAGATTGGAGGGTTTTGACCAGAGAACTGAAAGGATCTGACTTTTTTTTTTTTTTAATAATGTTTGGATGTTGCATGTATATAGCTTTATGGGAGAAAAGGTAAAAACTGGAAAATCAATCTGGAGGCTGTTGTGAAAATCAGGAAAGTAGTGGCTTAGACTCCAGTGATAGCAGTGGAGAGAATGAGAAGAAATCAGGTGATTGATGCATTTTGAAGAGTGTGTTAGCTGCATTTGCTAATGAATTGGAAATATTATGTGGAAGTCATAGAGGAATAAACGTTTTGAACTGAATAATTAGAAGGATAGAGTTATTTCTCTTAAAAGCTTCATCTAGATATAATTCAAATATTTTAAGACAAAAATTAAATAGTGGAGTTGGAATTAATTACAGTGGTTATTGTCAAACGTGGTTAGACAACTCAGTCACTGGGGAGCTGTGTGGAAATATAGATTCTTAGCTCTGTTTCTGGAGGATCAGACTCTGTGTCTGAAGTAGAATTCATGAATAAAGATACGTATGTAAATAAAATAAAACAAGTAGGTTGATAAGAGAAAAAATGTAATATTAATGATGTTTTATTTGCATACACAAAAATAGAGGTATTCTCAAATCAGTGATGGGCAAACTACTACCTATAGTCCAACTGCTATAAAAAAAGATTTTTTTTAACATACCCATACATGTCTGTGTTGTCTGTGGTTGCTTTCATCCTACACAGCAGATTTAAGCAGTTGAGGTAGAGACTATATGGCCCACAGGCCTAAAATATATATTGTTTTTCCCTTTAAGAAAAAGGTTTCTGACCTTTGCCCTAGAAAATAGTTCACATATAAGTACTTTTGCTTTTACATACTCAAGAAAATTATTTGATGGATTAGATTGAATAATTCAGGACTGGAGATGAGAATCTGAAGCTGGATAGTGTATTTTATGGCCTGATTTAATTCAGTTGAGTGCAGTTGAATAAATATGCACTGATCATGTGTTTTGAGCTCGTTCTCTGTAGTTGGGCTAATCTCATGGACAACATCATTGCCATCAGAAGCCATTTAGGTTATACACCGAACAAATTTGGCGGTACTGTTGACATAGTAGATTATAATACATTTCAGGTTCTTTAGTTTCATGTAATGTGGTGGCTTTGGTTGTCCTCTGTACATCAAATGTTTCTCATTTGATTCGTTGTAGAAACCTCAACATTTGAACGGTAAACTTGGGTTTCTGGATGATTTCTGAATGTAAACTTCTTTACTACTACTCAGAAAACTGCATCAATGTAACTTTTGTGACCTAGAAAATTCCAGACTCAGGTCTTTCCTTTAACCCAATCTATGTCATGGCAAAATAAGCACTTTGGGAAGAAAACAGATCCAGTAAGTAGTTATTCCTCCATCATCTGACCACTTGCAAAACGGTTCACCAAAGTATTTTTGTCCTGTAGAGAAAGATTGTAAAACCAACTCATAAAAGCTAATGGATAATCCATGGCTTTGTTGAGGTCATGTATATGATATCGGTGACAAAGGGAAATCTTAAATCTAAACAATTCATCTTCTGTTGGTAGTCGATCATTGTCCTTGCCAGGTGAGTTAAGGAGAGGGGTGGAAAGAAGTAGAAGTCAGGGTGCCTGGGTGGCTCAGTTGGTTGTTTCCAACTCTTGATTTCGCTTCAGGTCATGATATGACTTGTGGGATGGAGCCCAAGTCTGGTTCCTGGCTCAGTGAGGAGTCTGCTTCTCCCCCTGTCCCCCTGCCTTTCCCCCCACTTGCATGCACATGCTCTATCTCTCTCTCTCTCTCAAATAAATAAGTCTTAAAAAAAAAAAAAAGAAAAAAAGAAGTGGAAGATGTTACTTGAGCTGCTTTATCTTGTGAGCTATGTAAACAAATAATGTGTAAAGCTCTAAAATCTTGCTAATTACATGAAACCGATAAATACAAAGGAAAACACATTTTTAAAAAAGATTTTATTTTTAAGTAACCTCTATACCCAATATGGGGCTTGAACTCACAACCTTGAGATCAGGAGTTGTGTGTTTACCTCCTGAACCAGCCAGATGCCCCAACCTTTTTTTTTTTTAAAGCACAGACTCTCAAGAATTTATTTACTATTCTGTGGCTTAGGCATGCACACCTGAAATGCACAGTACTAAGCACCTTACCCTTTGGATAAATGGATCACAGCATTTCATTAAAAAAGAATGGTAAAAAAACACCCCAGAATTACAAACTAACCTCTCATCTTGAAATGCTAATTACCTCCCAGTTTCCCAAGACCTGTAGACTCATAGCATGTGTATCAGTCAGGGTCCTTTGAGGAAAATGATTCAAACTCAGATGGTATAAAAGACTTTTTTTCCTGAAGGACCCCACAAGAAATTTTGAGGCAAGGCTCTTAGAGAGGAAGAATAGCAGAAAGCCATTACCATGCCCTAAGCTCAGGGCCAAGAGGAGGAAATGTAAGTATTCAGGGGGGGCTACCTTTAGAAGCTCAGTCTTGGAGGAAATAACCACTACCATCCCTTGACACTGAGTCAGGAAGTTTTCAGGGCAAAGCATACTCAACCCTCTCTCATTCTCCATCCTCTCAAAACTTCCCAGTGCCTCACATATGGCAAACCCATTTGCTTGTGTGTAGCAAATGGAGAATAAACGACACATTGGAGGGGAAAACAGTAGGGGCAACACTTCTTCAGGAGAGTGTTTTCTTCTGTATGGATTTTGTTGTTTTGTCTTTTTTTTTTTCAAAAATTTGAAGGGAAATTAATGAAATAACACTAGAAATTCATTTAGTTTCTTCTAAAGCATGTGCATTTAAAAGGAATCAACAAGTCTGACATAACATTTACAACTCACTATACTCTGAAGAACATCAGGAAGCCTGCAAAATGAAATATACCTGGTGGAAAGTACTGTGAGTGGAGCCTAATAAATCTTAGACTAGCAGACAGTTGAAACAGGAAGACCTGCTGAGCTCTGATGCAGGAGAGTCTAATCCACTGGATAAATTGTTCCAAGAAGAGCTCATCCTTGTGAAAATATATTAACCATATGACAATACCAAGGCCATCATCCAAGGCAGTTATTGGCTGTGCAAATGCCAGTAACAAAAGTGAAATATACCAGGAGACTGAAGGTGGGGAAAGAAATAGGTGAGCAAATACCACATACAGAAAGATGGAAATGCCCGCATGGGTTCTGCTGGTCCTTTCTCTAAAACATGGCATTCCTTCCATCTGCCTTGGCCGGTACCACCAAATGTCATTTTTCAGATATATTTAAAAGATAACTAAAGAGAATTTCCTCAAGAACTATAATTATAATAACGAATACATAGTTAATAACTACATCCTGGGATAAGTCAACTCAAGCCAAGAGAAGTCTTAAAAAGAATGCTAGTGGCAAAAACAAAACAATACCAAATAACCAACCAAAAAACCCCAAACATTGAAGTTCAAAGGACAGAGTTTATCACAGTCTTAGAGAGGAAATCTTGCCCTTTGCTTCATTTGGTGAAGAGTTGTAAAAAGTATTGTTAATATAACACCTTATAAAATTGTGATTCACTTGAGTTGGCATATGTGTGTGTGTGTGTGTATGTGTGTGTGTGTATGTATATGTATATGTATATATTAAAATAAAAGCCAAATTAGTTTTTTGGGTGACTCAAGCAAAAGAAACCCAAAGAAAACAATTGTACTTTTGGTGAGGGAGAGCTGCTACTGATGAAATCAGGTGAGAGACTTATAATCATCGCCTCATCTAAATAAATACTCAACCTTCATTTTACCCCGCACAGATACAGTTTTGTAAAATATACTTTGCCAGAGCAAGGGGATGATTCATATCATATTAAATTGAAAACTGGAGTAAATCTCTGGATACCCTGAATGAGAATATCCACAGATGAAATAGTTGGGGCTGTTTGTTAACTAGATATTTTATTTGTGTTATAAAAACTTATAACTCGTCCCTAATATCTGATGACCATGTTTCATTTGAAGACAGGAGAGGAATCAGACTTTTCCAGCTTGAGGGACTGTGCTCAGTTCCTCCTCTTGGAGGCACGTGTTCAGTGATGTGGTTTGTCTAACTCTGTGTAGTCTCAGTGTTACGGTCATTGTCCCCTTTATCCCAAATCACCCCTGCAACGTCATCCAGCAGGGCATTCTTGAATGTACAGAATGGTACTGTGGTGGTAAAGGTGACACTTTTTTTTTTTAAGATTTTATTATTTATTTGACACACACAGATCACAAGTAGGCAGAGAGGCAGGCAGAGAGAGAGGGGGAAGCAGGCTCCCTGCAGAGCAGAGAGCCCGATGTGGGGCTCCCATTCCAGGACCCTGGGATCATGACCTGAGCCGAAGGCAGAGGCTTAACCCACTGAGCCACACGGGTTCCCCAAACGTGACACTTTTTAACCTTGTTTCTGATTCCAGTTATGTCACTCTATGGCATATCTGTGTCATATTTATGAGAACTCCTTTCATCAGTTCATGTCCCACTTTACTTATCTGGGGATGATTTATCTGTATTTTATTATTGATAAAGTTTTATGGGTATACTTTGTAAAAGAACCAAAGGGTATTTTTATAAGGACTTAATGATTGGCATTAATAAGGAATAGTCAAGTCTCTAGAACTCCTTAACAAAGTTACTATTTATGGTAATATTAACTCTTTGATTTTTTTCTAAATAATAACAGTTTTTAAAATTTTTGAAGTCATTCATACTCACAACAATATTCTATGACATAAAAATATGAGGAAGAAACAAAACTTCCTTACACCTATGAATACATAGTGTGATATAGTTAGTTATTTTCTGGATGCACATTCTCACACATACAGACACATATTTCAGCAGAATAAGATGGTATTTCACATAACACTATATCAGAAACATTTCCCATAACTCACCTATTTTAAAGGATTATTTAAACTAATGACACTAAGTGCAGTCTATCAATATTATACAGCTTAGTAAAAAATGCCCCTATTATAAAAACTTTATACTTTGTAATATTTTCTTTTCCTTGTTCTTAGAAGCAACACTGTGATGAAATCCAAAAGGGGATGCAGACTCTCTGTGGACACCTCTTAAATTTCAGGGCTTTGATACATTGAGTCAAATTGCTTTCCTAATGATTGGCATTAGTTTATGCTTCTACCTACATCAGATATTTGCTATGATTTCAAACAATTATATATACTTTTCTTGTTTTGTGTTACTTTGGTAAGTAATTTCACTAAATGTTATTTAGGATGAGTAGATAATATCACAGTTATGTCATATTGAGTTTTACACAAACCCAGTGAGGCATATATGTAATGGGAGACATATACAGACACACACACACACACATACACACACACACACAAAACTCACTCATCAATCAAAGCTCCTACCTTAGGAAGTACCAAGGAAAATCTGAAATACTAAGAACAAAACTCCTTCCTTAGGAGGTACCAAGGGAGATCTGAGATATTAAGAACAGACAACAAATATGCTTATATACCTGATTAGAAGATCTAACATTTTTGTATTGCTTTTCTGCTGTAATGGAGGTGGATTTTGATGAGAGAATAGAATTGTGTGAACTGGTTGTCTGACTTGAGGACTATGGATATCATATTGAACCTATTAGCTTAGCAAATATTTTAGAAGGCTAAAAATAGCAAGTGTTGACATAGATGTGGACCAATGTGAATTCTCAGGCACAGCTGGAAAAGCTGGAAAATGGTAAAGGGCAGAACTACTTTTATAGATTTCTTGGGCATTCCTCTGTTTATTTTATGCAATCCTATGGCATCACTTCTTGAAAATGTATCCAAAATTTGTATGTTTAGGCCACACTTCCCTTCTGAATTCTGGACCATCATTGATACCTGCTATTAGATAGCTTTATAAGCATATCTCACAGGCCTTTAAATTTTAAGGTATTCACCAGGCTTTCCTCACTCCTCCTGAGCTTTCTGTATTGATTAATTGACCCCAACATTCTCTCAGTTATTTAGCTTTGATGTTGTTTATATCTCAACTCTACCCAATATTCTTCATTTTACCTGTTCAGTGCCTCTTGCCTCTAACTTTATTTTCTTTGTGTGTTACTGTTTAGTTCATTTCCTTATTATCTTTGGTCCTAACTCGTTTTTCTGCTTATAATCATCCTGTCCTAGGCATTGCTCTACTAGCCCTTCTCAGAGTGTACTTTTGGTCATGGAACCACCAGGCTCAAAGCTTTCTAAAGCTTTATGTGAATGTAAAACACAATCCTCTATCCCTTGCCTGGAATTTAATGTCTTTTTACATTAAAGATTCAAGTTTTAGCCACACTTCTCTTGTAATCTTCTCTACCCCTACATATTCACTCTTTTGCATCCTATTTTTATTTATTTATTGGAGAGAGAGAGAGAGAGAATGAGAATGAGGGCAAGAGAGGGAACACAAGCAGGGGAGACACAAGGGAACACAAGAGGGAGGAGCAGGCTTCCTACTCAGCAGGGAGCCCAACACTGGGCTGGATCCCAGGACCTTGGGATCATGACCTGAGCCAAAGGCAGACGCTTAAGGTCTCAGCCACCCGGGTGAACCGCATCCTGTTTTTCAATAACAACAGATTATTTACCATTCTCCCAACATTTCCCATTCTTGCCTTTATAAATTTGTGCAGTCTAGTCTAAAATACACATTTCCTTCCTTTGTTCCAAGTGACAGACACATATTTCTAAGTCACTTTAGAGACAGTTTCTGTATAAAGAATTCTTAAACCTGCTAGTAACAGTTAGTCTTGCCTTTTTGCTAGAGTCCAAACTAAACATATTTTTCTCCTTTGGAGAATCTATCCCATTCATTTCTTTAAACCTATACCTTTTCTTACCTATCTTTCTTACCAGATTGTGAGAGCCAAAAGCTTAGAGTTGATTCATCTTAACTTTTCTCAAAGAGTAGCAGGCACATTGCAGGCACTCCATATATGCATGTTGGGTTTAATTGAATTCCACTGGAACTTTAATCAGTGTACAGTCAAGGGACAATGACTGACAGACACAGTGAACATCTTCCCACAGGACAGCCTTTCAGCAGCCAGGCCTTGAAGCATAATTTCTGGATTACGCCTGGATGGCTGAGCCAAAGGGAAGTAAATAAAAGGAACCAAAGGGCGTTTCTCAATGGCAGGAACAGCAGGTGAGGGCAGATGTGACCTTGGGGTGTACTTCTTGCCCTAGAGCCACTCCTCCAGCACTTGAGATGGGAGAGCAGGTGTAGAATTCAGCACGCAAGTCTCGACCTGGCTGCTGTGATGGTTTTCTTCTCTGTTCAGTTTATGTTCATTGAAAGAGGTAAAATGATATGTGTAAACAGCAACATCCAAATTATGACTGTCCCAATCCTTGAAGACTGCTTACATTGACTTATTTTTGGATTCTGAAATTTAAATTAGGTGGCCAACAGGTAACGATAAAAATAACAAATAGTGAATATAGGGAAGCTTGCAGTTAGCAAACGAATTTCATGTACAGGCTTCATTTATGGGAGTCTAGTAGGGCATATAGTTTCGCATTTTTATTGTGTCCTGCTTAGTTGTGAAGGTTGAAGATTTTAGAGTCAAGTGATCATAGATTTAAAGTTCATCTTTGCCAGTTACTAGCATGTGCCTTTGTACATATTGCTATATACCTATGATAATTTATTTTTTGAGTCATCTTGACTGGATCAGAGGATGCCCCGATACCTGGTTAAACATGATTTTTGGGTGTGTCTGTGAGGATGTTTCCAGATGAGATTAGCGTTTGAGTCAGTGGACTGAATAAAGTAAAATGGCCTTCCCCAATGTATATGGGCATCATCCCATCCTTCTAGGGCTTAAATAAAACAAGAAGGTGAAGAAAGAGACATTCTTGCCTTTTTCTGCCTCATTGCTTGAGTTGATACATCTCATCTCCTCATGTCCTGCCCTTCGACTGGGATTTATGTCATTATCTCTCCTTGTTCTCAGGCTTTAGGTCTTGGACTAAAGGATGCTGTTGGCTTTCCCTGGTCTCCAGTTTGCATATGGCAAATCATGGGACTTTTCAGCCTCCATAATCACATGAGCCAATTCTTCCTAATCTCTTTTTATATCCGATTGTGTTTCCTTGAAGAAAAATATCCCAGGTTTTTTCTGTTCCATACCCTAGAAAATGGATACTAACAACATTGATTATCCATAGGCATGTTGGGAGGATTAAATTGCTGAAGATATTTCATAAGGTTTACTTGGATACATCCAGGCAGCAGAGCAAACTGGGAATCATGAAAAGAAAAATACTTTGGGGTGAGAACTATGTTAAATCATGACTCTCACTGTGGAAACTTGGGTACATTACAGACCATTCTGAATTGTTTTTCATTATTTACAAAACTGGGGGCTGATCTTACTTTCATGGCTTGTATGAAGATTAAATGATGTAACAAATTTGAAAGACTACTCCTTCTAAGAAGTTGTGTTTGCAGGATTCATTCAATAAATAATACTTTCCTTCATCTCTCAATAGACCTTCTTTTATTTTTCATCTGTAAAGTGGAGATAAATAATATCTTGCTTGTCAGTCTCATGGATTTATTTTTGAGGTCAAATTTGATAATGAGTATCCCTAAATAATATCTTAAAGTGTTAGTTTTTATCAGGTTTCAATACTATTTGGTCAGATTTTCTACTTACCCATAGATATATCCATTAGGGAATCTTGCTGACTCTTCAAAATATACCGAGGGTTTGGCCACCTTTTACTTTCCCCACTGCTGCCATGCTGTCCAGATCACTGGGGTGACTGCTTCCACGTATTTCTCACAGACTTCTCATCTCTGCAGTGGGGTGAGTCTTACAGATACATTGTGCGTGTTGTGTCACATACATCTCATCAAACCTTGAGAGAGTCTGCATTGCCCTTAGTGAAAGAAAGAGACTATAATACAGTGCTTTTGATAATCCGTTCTTCCACAATCAATTATTTCATCATTTTTCTTCTCTCTAACTACAGTTCTCCCTCTTGCTCATTCCATTTCCTTTCTCTCTTCCTACTTGCTGTTCTTTGAAGGTGTCAACTTAGACTCTTGGTTTTGGGCCTTTTTAAGAGCTGCACTCACTACCAGGGATTCTATTCCCTCAGCTGCCTGCATGGTTAATCCCCTTACCTCCTTTAAGACCTTACTCAAAGGTCATAACTTCCATGCAGACCATCTTGATCACTCTATTTAGCATTACATCTCCCTGCATTCCTGATCCCCTTGATTCTGCTCCACATTTTTGTCCGTCAGACTTATCAACTAATGTTATACAATTTATTTGAAAATACTTGTTGTGTGTGTTTCAATGAATGTAAGTTCCATTACAGATCTAAGTTTTGTTCACTAATGAATTCCAAGTTTCTGCAACAAGCTGTCACTAAATATTTGTTGAATTAAAATGAATCGCTTGAGACAGAGGTGCCATTTAAAAAAACAATTCAATTTGTAGATTTTTGTCAAAAGGCTTAGTGTCTAGTACAGCATTATGCACACGTGAACCCATGATCAGACCATTATCACTTGTATTTGCTACATTAATTTTTGGTTCTTACTGAAGCAGCCTATCCCTCCTATAATTGAAGCTGCTGTCCACAATTGCATTGGCATCTCTTGAGAGAAATAGAAGCATGGAGCTGACTTTTCAGAATTCTGATAAAAAATGCATTGCTCCATGGCTGAGTGCACTTAATTTTCTTATATATTTAAAGCTAATGCTTGCATCCCACATGAAGGTAAAAACCATATGCCAGGTAGTTATATATCCCTGGAGAATAGTTCCCAAAACTGTAAGCTAGTTTGCATGAAGGATGCTAAGGTATCAAATTCTACTGACAGAAATGTATTGAACTTTTTTAAAAAAAGGACATAAACATTCTGAATTTTCAATATGAAAGTATTTTGATATGTTACAGTTTTTAATAACTACAAATCAAATATTTTTGGCTATACTTTATGATTTATATTAATGATGATTGTTTGTGAAGCACTTCTGACTTAAAATACACGAAGCTTTGTCATATCTGGACACAGAGTCTACCCTGTGGTGCTTGGTGTGAACAGTAATATCAAATGAATGGCTCTGGCAGAGAAAATTAAGAGATTCTCTTTTCGCCATAAAGCTCTTTGGTAGGGATTAGAAGTTAAAAATGTCAGAAGAGGCAGATAATGAACCGTAAGCTACTTGTGGTGGAAAGAAGACGGAGGATGAGGACACTGATACCAGAAGGCATTAAATACAGAGATCAGTGATGGGAAATGAACCCAGCAGGGAGTATTCCAACAGCTTCCCTTCCCCCCACCCCTGTATTCACATCACATGGTGATACTTTTATTTTAACCCCATCTCCCCTGTTTTTTGTTTTCTCTCTTTTTTCTGGTTCGGTTCTGTGAGTATGTTTGTGTGAGTGTGAGTTTGTTTTTATGTGTGCACATGTGTAAGGCTGGGAGTGATGATAATGATCAAGGTTTAAGAAAAGTAAAGGGGCACCTGGGTGGCTCAGTGGGTTAAAGCCTCTGCCTTCCGCTCAGGTCATGGTCCCAGGGTCCTGGGATCAAGCCCCACATTGGGCTCTCTGCTCAGCAGGGAATTTGCTTCCTCCTCTATCTCTCCCTGCCTCTCTGCCTACTTGTGATCTCTGTCTGTCAAATAAATAAATAAATAAATCTTTAAGAAAAAAAAGAAAGAAAAGAAAAGTAGGTAGAATAGAAAGGTATTCTAGGTAGTAGAATAGGAAGTATCCACAATGATTTGTGGAGTTGTGACAATATTTTTAATTATATCTTTATTACTTTCTCTACCTTCACTTTCCCCTTATTCTCATCTATTTTCTCAGAACCAATTTGATTTTTGTTTGTAATAGCAGCAAAACGTGAATACCATTGATATGATGACATATTATTTCTTTCTCTCTCAAGCAATAATTCCAGCAAATAATTTTCACATAACTTTATTTTTTTTACACGATTTACTTATTTATTTTAGAGAGAGAGCATGAGCAGAAGTGGGTATTTGGGGAGAGGAGCAGAGGGAGAGAAAGAGAAAGAATCCTTAAGCAGACTCCCTGCTCAACGCAGAGCCCTACTCGGGGGCTCCATTCCAGGACCCAGAGATCATAGCCTGAGCTGATATGAAGAGCCAGCTGCTTAATCAGCTGAGCCACGTAGGCCACTCCTTAGATATCTTTAAAAAACAACTTGTTTCAAGTTCTCATGTCTTGTTGGGCCAGAATTGTTTCAGAGGAAAGATCTAGTCAGGCATGATAAGCTGCCCTTTTGCTTATCATTTGTATCAGGTAAGTAGAGAGCCATTTTGAGAAGTAACCATAGACATTATGGAGCACTTATCCTCAGAGTAGCTACAGGCCTGTATGATTTATTAAAACAATAACAGTGGAAGGAGGGGGTTGCAGATTTTCCTTGTGCAGATGGGTGTCACTATTGACATTTCGGGAGCAAAAGCTCAGAGTTCTGGAGTTGCCCCATTGAAAGCAGCAGCCCTATAGCACTGTTAATGTGACATATGTAGATCTTAATAAAAAAGATGAGCAGAAGACAGAGGTCAGCTTTACCATGGGACTTGTCTTACCATACACAAGAGACCTTTGATAATATCCCCTGATATATTGTCTTAATTATCTGAAATGGGACTTGGTTTCACTTTATTCATTTTTCTGCAAATGTTTAGAGAAAGGAAAAAAAAATAGAAACTGTCAAGACATGGGCAGAGAACACATACAAACATGCCTTAGTCAAAAAGGATTCTGATTAGACATTTTGATTTAAGATGTAATAAGCAGATGGTGGAATCCATGTATTCAAGAATTCATGAATCTATGACCAACAGTTCAAGTGACTGAAGGGCACATATATATGAAGTAATATAGCAAAGGATTGCTAAATGTCATCTTTCCTAAACAGAAGGAGCAGCATTCTCATTGCCATTATAATTTAAAGAGGGTCAAAGCAGAGAAAGAAAACTAGATTGTGTATTAGATGTTTTGATTGCCAAGATGAGAAAACTGAGATGAGTTACCCTCTCTCCATGAGAAAAGAAAATTTCTAAGAACAGCATTTGAGGGATTGTGGAAAGATATGCTGTAAGTCAAACGCAGCTAGGTGTTTTCCGACTCTTAATGGGATATTTAAACCATATGGATCTGAAAATTAAGGTGGTGGCTCAAATAAAGTACTGTCTTGACAAATCTACATTTCAGAACAGAATTAAAGAACTGTCATCATACAAAGTGAAATAAAAAGCACAATGCATTACTCTGAATGTTTTACTCTGCAGCTTTGTAAAATCTTGATAGAATTGGGGGCAACATTTCAAAGTAAACAAGATGGAACTTTGCTTGAGTAGATATACACAATAAAATATCTACAAAAATATCTAATGGGAAGTTATTATCTTAATGCCCCATATATATCACTACAAATTCTTACCTCATCCAGAAAATCTATTTTAATGAGCAGGAAGAATTCAGTTCTGTGGTTGATTTACAAATTCTGATAAGAAGGCCAGTGGTAATTTACAAAAAGCCTTGTTTTTTATTGTACTTTCCCCCCCTGTACATGTGAAATACAATTATTACCAGTTCTCTAAGCTGAACAATACCTTGCAAAGTAATGATTTGGCTTCATTTAAGAACATCATGGAAGACCAGAGTAACTTCCTCCTAGATGTATCACCAAACTCAAGAGAAGCAAGGACAAAAATGAACTATTGGGACTTCATCAAGATAAAAAGCTTTTGCACAGCAAAGAAAATAGTCAACAAAACCACAAGACAACAGGTAAAAGGGGAGAAGATATCTTCAAATGACATATCAGATAAAGGGCTCGTATCCAAAATCTATAAAGAACTTATCAAACTCAACACCCGAATACCGAATTATCCAATTAAGTAATGGGCAGAGACATGAGCAGACATTTCTGCAAAGAAGACATCCAAATGGCCAACAGACACATGAAAAAGTGTTCAACGTCACTCAGCACCAGGGAAATACAAATCAAAACCACGGTGAGATACCACCTCATACCAGTCAGACTGGCTAAAACTAGTAAGTCAGGAACTGACAGATGTTGGCGGGGATGAGGAGAAAGGGACCCCTCCTACACTGTGGAATGCAAGCTGGTGCAGCCACTCTGGAAAACAGTATGGAGATTCCTCAAAAAGTTGAAAATAGAGCTACCCTATGACCCAGCAATTGCACTACTGGGTATTTGCCCCAAATATACAAATGTCGTAATCCAAAGATGCATGTGCACCCCAATGTTTATAGCAGCAATGTCCACAATAGCCAAACTACGGAAAGAGCCCAGATGAGTGGATAAAGAAGCTGTGGTTTATATACACAATGGAATATTATGCAACCATCAAAAAAGAGAAATCTTGCCATTTGCAACAACATGGATGGAACTAGAGCGTATTATGCTAAGTGAAATAAGTCAATCAGAAGGACAATTATCATATGCTCTCACTGACATGTGGAATTTAAGAAACAAGGCAGAAGATCATAGGGGAAGAGACAAAAAATGGAACAAGAAAAAAACCAGAGAGGGAGACAAACTATAAGAGACTCTTAATTTCAGGAAACAAACTGAGGGTTGCTGGAGGGGAGGGTTGTGGGAGGGATGGGGTGGCTGGGTGATGGACATTGGGAGGACATATGTTAGGGTCAGTGTTGTGAATTGTGTAAGAATGATGAATCACAGACCTGTACCCCTGAAACAAACAATACATTACATGTTACTAAAAAATAATAATAATAATAAATAAATAAATAAATAAATTTTTTAAAAAATCACAGAAGATTTAACTATTATTTGTCAAAACTCAATTATCCCAGCTGTTTATCTTTTTCTGGTTATGTGTGTGTACATATATGTGTATATTTGTGTGTGGTGTGTACATGTGTATACATATATATATAGTATAGTCACATTCTTTTTCTTCATATAGTCGTAGTACATTTAAACCATTTAATCTAAATATTAGCTCATAGAGCTCATGACTATGAGATCCAGATTAAGATAATAGCTTTGACTTTAGACTAGTAAAGTTAATTCTCTTTTATAATTTCTTTTCTTTTTTAAAAGATTTTATTTATTTATTTGACAGAGAGAGAGATTACAAGTAGGCAGAGAGTCAGGCAGAGAGAGAGGGGGAAGCAGGCTCCCTGCTGAGCAGAGAGCCCGATGCGGGGCTCGATCCCAGGACCCTGAGATCATGACCTGAGCAGAAAAGAGGCTTAACCCACTGAGCCACCCAGGTGCCCCTCTTTTATAATTTCTTAAAATGACTTTATGCCTACTATAGTTATTGGTCATGTACTGTGTACTATGTATTGCGTATGACTTCCATGAATTATTATCAACCTTTATTGCGTTTATTCATCAAACGTAATTTAATCTAAGTTTTCATGTGAGAAAATTGAGTCTCTGAATTGAAATACTCCATCTCTTTTAGCTAATAGGTGGTGGAAAAAGAAATCTAATTCAAGCGTTTTTTGTTTGTTTGTTTGTTTTTGTTTTTTAGTACAAAGCCTAGAGTCCTTATATTGGACCACACTGTCTCTCAAAAACTATTGTTTTTTGTTTGTTTGTTTTTTTGTCTTTTGTTTTTTATTATTTATTTATTTATTTATTTTGACATGGAAAAAGACTGACCAATATTCCATGTTGGTTGCCAAACACCAAAATGATGTCCAAGGAACCATCATGAAATAAAACAACCCGAAAATAAGGCATTTCTCTAGCATAGTTAAACCAGAAATTATATTTACATTTGTATTTACATTTATTTTACTTGTAAAATGCATTTACAAATTTACAAAATAAAATTCAGAACCAGCATGTTAGATGTAGATTATAGTTCAAAGTAGGAGACCAAGAATATAAAGCCTTTTTTTTGTTTGTTTGTTTTTTGCTTCTTAAGACACCATTTAAATAGTCCTAAATGTATATAAATAGCTAAGAGAACAGGAGAGGAGATCATCATCAGATATAAGAATGTAAGGAATTCCTGGAAGATACAATTTAGATGAGAGAATATTTGCTAAAGCCTGGTTTGTTAGTGGCTATACCTCAGAATCCAAAATAGTTCGTAGAATAGAGGAGATACTCAGTACATTTTGTTGAATGGATCAAGAAATAAGGTGCCTAGAAAACTTGAAGGAAACTAAAGCAGATACATGTGTAGATTTTGCCCTGTAGTATGACACCAAGTCCCAGGATGAGATTTGAGGCTTAGAGAGGGGGGGTAAAGGAGGAAAAGAGTTAGAAATAGGAAGTAATTGTAAGCCTGTATGTAGACAATATGGAGCACTTCATCTTTGTTATCCCAGACACATTTTGCTAAAAGACCAATAGTTTATATTATGAGGCAAAACCCAAGATTTCCCTTCCAAAGTTGACCAGACATTTTGGAGAGATCTAGGTCTGCAAGGATGGCAATTGGTGTCCCAGAGTGAAGTGCTGGGATCTCTAGTGTAAATGAATGAAAAAAATGGAGAGGTTGGGACGCCTGGGTGGCTCAGTTGGTTAAGCGGCTGCCTTCGGCTCAGGTCATGATCCCAGCGTCCTGGGATCGAGTCCCACATCGGGATCCTTGCTTGGCAGGGAGCCTGCTTCTCCCTCTGCCTCTGCCTGTGCTCGCTCTCTCTCTCTCTGACAAATTAAAAAAAAAAAAAAATGGAGAGGTTAGGGAAAATGAGAGAAAATAGAAGACACAGATGATTAATCAAGGATATTTGACTATAGGAGTTTTATAGAGACAACAAAGACATGGAAGTGAAATAATAACCAAAGTGATGATTACAGGGCATTTCCCAGAGATAATGATGACATAAATTATGTACTGAAGTTGCCTAAAAAACCCAAATTAGATGATGGGAAATACTTCAAGAAACTTCAGAGTACAAGGTATGAATGAAGGAAAGATCCTAAGTTTCCAGAGAGAAAAATAATATCATACAAAGAATAAAGATCAGAAGCTTTAGTGTTT
>ML108464.1:0-22732 GCA_003697995.1 Taxidea taxus jeffersonii
GGGCAGGCCGGAGAGGGTGACGTGTACTCACCCATTTCGTCGTCTGAGCCTCGTCCCGGATACTGTGGTTGGGAAACCGAGGCAGGCAGGGGCGGTAGGTCCTCCAAGGGGTAAAGCCAGTCAAGTGATCTGGCTCTACTTAGCCAGAGGTGCTGGGAAATATTTGTTGAAATAAGGCCTGAGTAAGTAAATAAATGTGTCACCAGGTTACGGCCTGGGTGATGGCAGCCGACGGTCTGCGGTGTCGGTTACCGGGCGCGTGAGCCGTCCTGGCGGCCTCTCCTGTGGGGGCAGGGCTTGTGGGACGTGGCCCCCACTCCCCCTCCGCTGGCCCCCCCAGCAGGTGCCCCACAGCCTTCCTGGCCTGGGGGCCACCATCCACCCTCCGTGACGTGCTTCTGATGCCTGGACATCACCGGGTCCCATGTGGTCCAGGACCTTTCCTTGTGGGCAGAGAGGCCTTCCCTTGGGCCCACCTCACCTAGGAGTCTGGGGACGCCACTTTCTAGCGGGAAGCCGTGGTTGAGCTCCCCTGAAGACGGTATGTTGAGAGCCTTGGGGCACCCCCAAATCTGGGGGCCATCTCTCTCCTCAGGGGAGCCTGGTTCCCGGCACCGAGGTGCTCCCAGCCGGTCCTCATGACCTCCTCCTCCTAACCCTGCACGTCAGGCCTGTGCCCTCTCCCGTGGGCGGGGAACTCCGTGCACCGCGCTCCTGTTCTAGTCGCTGCTGCCTCACCCGTGTTGGCCGCAGGTGCTGTGGTCAGTGTCGGGTCTGTCTGTGGAGGGAAGGGGGTTCCCTCGCTGCGGGCTCTGCTTGGCCAGATGGTTTTGCTCACCCTCCCACACACGTTGGTTCCCCGAGTGTCCCCATGCACTGCTGGAACCCGGAGCCACTTCTGCGTGGGCCTCCAGGGACCGCTGCATCCAGAACTGTGACGGTGTGGCATCGTCCCTCCCCGCAGCTGACCGTTGGCCTGCCCCACCTTCTGGGTGCTGGTGGAAGACACCAGATGCCTGCGGCAGAGGCAAACGACAGTCTGTTAGGCATGGCTGGGACAACAGCCAGGGAGTGACTTCTCTGCGCTGTTCCCTGAGCACGACCCCGCAGGGGGCACGGACAGGCCGAGGGACCCGAGCGGGCAGGGCTGGCTGCGTCATACGGAGAAGCTGAGATCAGGGCTCTGGACTCCTGTGGAAGGGACGGTCCACCTGCTGCCCCTTGAAGGGGCAGCCTTGAAAAGCCCAGTGTCACTCACGGGTCATGCAGAGCCCTAGAGGCCCGTGGCGCTGAGCAGACATCCACAGTACAGTGGTGTGGACGGTGGCCCGGGCTCATGTCAGCATGGCCCGGGCCCCTCACTGTGGATGTGTGGTCTGCCTCGATGCACCGACCGCCTCTGCAACTCCTGGCCCGACCGTCTCCACGGGATTCCGTGCAGGGAATCCCCTCCCCCATCGCCCCAAACCCGACCTGAGCAGACGTGTCCTCGGTGCCCGGCCCCACCTGCAGAATCAGGTCCAAACTGAGCTCAGGACCTTTCCCGCCGCACACCCTCCATGCCTCCTGGGGCCACGGAGCCACCCCGCTCTGCACCCCCAGCGACGGGGGAGGCGGACAGCATAGGAAAGAGCATCGACGTGGTTGGTGCATCTCGGTTCCTGGCCATCGCAGCCTCTACTGGGCTTTGAGGGCTGGCCCCTCACCCCCACCCTTCTCCCAGAGCACCCTGTCTGGGGTCAGGGAGGAAGGTGGGGCAGGGCACGGTGGCCAGAGATCGAAAACCCTGAGCAGGACGTTTTAAGTTCTGAGCTTTCTCGGGGAGACCACCAGAGTCTACCAAGACTGTGTTTTCAGCAAGCATCTGAGAGGTTGGGCGCGACCTGTTACATAACCCTTTGCTTTCTTTTCTTTGCTTGTGTTTTTTGGAAAAATACTGTTTGGGCATTTGGATCACCAAATACCTATTTGTCTTGGAAAACTCCAATACGCAACTCGTGGAAATTAAAAACCGCGGACCAGCCCCACCCCGGAGATGGCGGCGATAGGTTGGGTGCGTCTCTCCAGCCTTGTCTGCGAGGGGACGCGGGTGCGTGTGTGCCTGTGGAGGTGGGCACGCACGTGTGTTCATGTGTGCACACGTATGCATGTGCAGGTAGGCGTGTGCACCTGTGCGAGTACATGGTATGCGCGCACCTGTGTGCACATCTGCGTGTGCACGTGTGTGGCCACGTCCGCATCCAAAGCTGCATGTCCCTGTGCTGGTCGTGCTGGTCGTGCTCACCGAAGGCCCGCGCACGTGCTGTCATATCACGGGACGAGGCCCCCGCGCCCCGACTCCCTCTCGCTCCCTTTTCTACAACCTGCAATCACGTTTCCACGGGTTCCCACTTTTTAAAAATTAAAAACAGGGCCCTTGAGCTCCCAGGGACGTTGATTGGACCCATGGCCGGTGTATTAGAGTTGAAGTCCGGGCAGGAGTTTGAGCAGATTTGCCCATTTAAGGTGACTTTTGATACGGTAACTATTTGTGCCGAGTCAACTGTACGACTTCCTGGTTTCCTTTTTTGGACTTAAGCTTAGAGACATGTTTTCCACCACAAAGAGGTTCATGATAGTTACTTCCGTCCACACAGGACCCCTGGGTGTCGTTGGAAAGCGTCTTTATTTTTATCCTTCCCTCCTCGAGCACTGCTCCAAGAGGACCGTTTTCTCATTTGCAGTTTGAAACCTTGGACCAGGATCTGGAACTTTCCGGTCACTGTTAGTCCTGCGATTGATTCAAGATGCTTGTCTCATGCATCTGTCCCCAGGGAGCACGCATCCCGTCTAGGAGACAGACGCGCACCCGCCCGCCGTGTCCATGGGCTCCCACTGGGCCGGCTCCTGGTGCCCCCGGACACCGGCCTCGGAGTCACGCGTCAGACCGCACCGTTCCACCGGGAGCCCGAGGCACAGACTCGGCTCGGGTGGCGGCCATCCCCAAGGGCGGGGACACGAATCTCAGTCCCTGGTCATCTCCAGGGACCCTTCCGTGGAGCCCTCAGCCACGCCTTCCCCAGGGACAGGGGAACAGGGTGGGAGAGGGGGTCCCGCAGCCTGTTCTCGGCCTCTGCTGGGAAGACCCCTCCAAGGAGACCACGCAGGTGTGGTTCGGTGGCTCCTGACGGTGGCCCCAGGGCCCCGGCCCACATTCCCAATCTCACATCCCTTCCAGCCACCTCTGTGATCCCACTGAAGGGTGTCACACTGTGACCCCACGTGGGGCCGAGCCCATCACCGGCAGAGACAGGAGTCTTCGAGTGATCTGTCTGTGGACCACGAGCTGGGCTCTCCACTCGGGAGCGGTGGTTACAGGCTGGGGTCCCCCCAGAGATGAACAGCCTGGGGTCCCGGGAGAGACGTGGGGCACACGCCGGCCAGGCAGCAGGGCGAGGCTGGGCGTGAGGGGCCGTCGGGCATCATCCCTGACCCCCGAGGACCACACGAGCGGCAGCCAGGCCGGGCCCTAAGTGAGAGGTGTGGACTCAGGAGCAGGGCAGCTTGTGGCCCATGTGCGGTGGGGAGTCCCGAGGGGAGCTCGGCTGGGAGGAGCAGCTTCCAGGGGTTGGGGTCCCGGCTGGGAGGCGGGGGAGAGTGGGGCACCAGCCAGTCGGGCTCTGCTGGGCACGGCAGCCATGGCGCGGGTGGAGGGCAAGCGGACCGGGCCTGTGGCAAGGGCCGTGACAGGTGAGCATGCAGGGAGAGCGTCCGGCGCAGAGCGGGAGGGCGGCAACCGCACGGGGCTCTACCCGCCGTGGGTGTCCACATGGCCTCCGGCCCCCCACCCCATGCCACATGTGTGGGTCAGGGCTCCGGGAGGGGACTGGGAATGTGGGTTTTTAAGAAACCCTGGGGGTGTCTGACCACTAGGGAACTGGGAGCCCAGCCACTGGGGGGCTAGGGGCTCCTCCTGGGACTCCGAGGCCACCCCCAGTCCAGCCCAGGAGCTACTGGGGCCGGCAGGGCTTAGGGGCGGTGGTCCTGAGTCCTCTCCACGGTGCGGACAGGCACGTGTGTGCCCCATAGACCGTGACCCAGGTAACCTGCTTGGTCTCTGGGGAGTGGTCCCGGCGCCAGGACCAGGCCCTGCGGGCGGGTGGGAGGGTCTCCAGCCGCAGGACACGGGGTCCATCCCGGATGACCAGCCCAGGCCTCCAGCTGGGTGTTGGCGGTGGGGGACGGGGGGCTTCGTCAGTGGGAGGGAGCAGGGGAGGGTCATGACTGGGATAAACTCGGTCAGCTCCCCACTGTGCAAGGGCAGCGTGGCGGGAGTCACTGGCCCGAGGCCCCCGCTCCTCCTTCCTGTGCGGGGGGACGGCTCCTGCCCCCGTCTCTGGAGGCCCGGAGCGGGGTCCTGGCCGCCCTCAGGGCCCTGGGGCTCCGCTCCGCGAAGACGGGCAGGTGTGAGCGCGTCCAGACGGCAGAGG
Organism: Taxidea taxus jeffersonii; assembly: GCA_003697995.1. Lineage (NCBI taxonomy): Eukaryota > Metazoa > Chordata > Mammalia > Carnivora > Mustelidae > Taxidea > Taxidea taxus. The sequence goes on from ML108464.1 coordinate 4,470, forward strand.
AGACACCTTTTAAAAAATATTATTTTTATTCCACAACAGTTTTCTTTTCTTAAAAGACTTTATTTATTTATTTTAGAGAGAGAGAAAACACCCGAGGGGGGAGGGGGGGCGAGAAACCCCAGCAGACCCCCTGCTGAGCGCGGAGCCCGAGGGGGGCTCGATCCCGCGACCTCGGCATCAGGACCTGAGCCGAAACCAAGAATCCGATGCTCAGCCCCTGGCCCTGGCGCCCCTCGAGCCCCGCTGTTCTAACTCCAGCGTCGGTTGGCTGGAAGTCTACCGTGGGGAAGAGCTTCCCCGAATCACGAATTGGGTGTTTCGCGCTCGAGACAGACTCTTTGCTGCTCATTTCCCACGAGGGACGATCGTCTGGGCCGGTCCTTACTGACTCCACTCTGGCGCTCGCATCTGCCCCCAGTGCCCAGGCTTCGCTCCGCAGCCTCCATTCATTCGCTGGCTCAGCAGCCCCCGGTCGCCCCCGGACGCCCCCGTTGCCCTGCCTGCTCACCCCTCCCCGCGGGCTGCCTTCCTGCCCCACACAGAGCCCCCCCGGCCCCGACATCCACCGGAGCCTCCCTGCTACATGGGAGGAAGGGACGGGGCTCCTCTCGGAGAATGAGGAGAACTGGGGGCCCGAGGGCAGAGGTCCTTGGAGCTGCGGGTGCTCTCCTGCACCTGGTGTCCTGCTGGCCCCGGGCAGCCCTCATCAGGTCTTGGGCCGGCAACGGGGGAGGGAGGCTGGGGACCTGCCCCACTCTAGGGGTTGCAGGGAGCGGCAGCAGGCCACGCTCCCCGAGGCCTTGGGGACGTCCACGGGGACCCCTGGCTGCCCTGCAGAGCCCTCACACGGCCTTTCCACCTCAGACCCGGGGCTGCGTGCCAGCCCGAGCAAATGAAAGTCTCCGCTCAGCGGCTCTGAGCAGACGCCGGAGATCACCCTCTTTGTGAGCTGCTCCGCCGGGAGAAAGTGGCCTTGGCCACAGCCAGCGTCCCCTGCTCCCCTGCAGGTTCAGGGACAGGGCTTGCTGTGACAGGAGGCCCCAGACGCCGATGTGACAAGCGGGGGAACTCTTGTGTCCCGGACCAGCCCGGCGGCCCGCTGAGCCGTGTGGAGCAGCCGCAGCTGCCCGAGCGCACAAAGGGGCCTTGTTTTCACCCGTCACGTGCTCCTGGGCCCCCTCCCGACCTCTCTGGGGACACGATTAGGTGTGGGAACTGTTTCCCTCGGGGCTACATGCGACATTTGCCATTCATTCCGGAGGAGGCGTCTGGACCGAGGGGTCCCCCCCCCGGCCTCCCCCAGCCCTGGCTCCCTGCAGAGACACCCCTGCTGACCTGAGCTGGGCCAGAGCTCAGCCTTGTCCTCGTCGCCTTCCAGTTCCGCACGGGCACGCGGGGTCTGGCGTAGGGCTCAGAGGGGAGAGCCGGAGCTGGGTAGCAGGTACAGAGACGCGTGCACACACGTGCAGACACACCGTGGCACACACACCACGGCACACGCGTGCACAGACACACAGCAGCGCACACGCGGCAAGAACACATGCACGGATCACACAAAGACAGAGTATTCGGTTCGGAGTGGTGAGGGGTGCACAATCCCTAGGGGTAGTTGCGCGCGCGCACACACACACACACACACACACACACACACACGGTGGCAATCTCAGTGAAATGGGGAGACCTGATGGCATCATGCCCCTCTCAACACCGACTTCCCCACGGCTCTGCTCTGTGCCGGCGGCGCGGGGGCTGGAGCCGGTCCCCACTCTCAGGACTGGGATCTGAGCTGCTGTCAGGCCAGCGGGACGGAATGTCTCCCAGCTGCCAGGACCAGGCAGGAGAGCAGGCGCTCCACGAGGATTCCGACGCCGGCCTGGATATCCGTGGGGCCTGGAGCATGTCGCTGGAACCGTCCACCGAAACCGCAATTACGCAGTCCCCGAGAGCCAGGCCCGCCTGTTTACAGCACGCCCGGAACGGAGAGAGGCTCTTGGAAACACTGCAGGGGAATTACAAAACAGCTCTGCGGGACTGAGAGTCGGGTGGGGCCTCACATGCTGTGCTAGGGCCCGGGGCTCTGCAGGCCTGTGGCTCTCAGGCCCCCGCGACCTGCAGTCCCCTGCAGACCACACTGGCTGCCACGGCCGCCTAGCTTGGCGACTTAACAGAGACGATGCTGGTGGGCAGGATGGGCCACGGATCCCATCGGGCTCCCTCCTGAGGTCCTTCAGCGATGGCCCCCGGCATCCCCGCCGACTGGTAAGGCCTCAGCTGGCCAGTTTTGGGTGAAGTCGCAGGGAGATGAACTCTGCTCTAGTCACGGGTGACCACTCTCAATAAAAGGTCACGCATCATTTCGACCTGCACGGTCTTCCTTGGGAACCACCAGACCCGGACAAGTGAGAATGTGCACAGGGACGTATACCAGAAAGAAATATCGTGTACATATATCACAAAATGTGCCTTGCTGTAATCTCCCCACTAAAAGCTCCCAACTTCTGTGGGAGCCTTTAACCCTTACTCAAATGCAAGGCTATCTGGGAGTGAAGACAAAACAGAGGACAGGTGTTCAGGGAACTCCTTCTCACAGAGGACACCGCAGCGGGAGGGAAGCTGTGCGCCCCTGAGGCTCGCCAGCCCGCACCCCAGAGAGGACAGTGTGGGACACGGAACAGGCCCAGCTGTGAGCTCTGATCCTCAGCGCCCAGAGGCTTCTGGAAATCCGGAAACGGGATCAGCAGCCTCATGAGAGCCTCCTTCCCTCAAAGCACAAGGAGAATCCATCATATTTACAGGGGAAAATTTGGGTGGTGTCACACTAGATGAGCAAGTATTCACGTTAATCTCAAAGGGTATTTTGGATCGGGACAGATGAAAACCCGGCCACCTGCGGGAGACCAGGCTGTGATGTCTGCTGAAGCCAGGCAGCTCCGCGGCCAGCGCATCTGGAGGCCTGTATCGGCCTGCAGGGACACACACGGCGGCCCAGAGTGACAGACGGTCCACACTCGGCCGTAGGGAAATGCCCACACCGGGTCCCAATACCTACTGCAGAGAATACATCAGAGACTTCACACAGGCCACCGTCGACGATATGGGAAACACTGCAGGAAAGAACCACTTTTCCCACATCAGCCTCATTAGAAAGACTGACAAGAACACCAGGGGTTGGACGGAGAGTGAGCTACTTGGCGCCACAGGATAGGCCGGGTCTTACTCGTGTTCTCTTCATCTTCTGTGTCCATGGCAAGGGACTTCCGAGGGCTTCTTGACTGGCGGAGACGGTTTCTGTCTGAAAGGCAGCAAGGGAAGAATGTTCAGTGAGCCCGTCATGAGCAGATGGGGGCAGCCCGCTCCGTGGGCACAGGGAGGACGTTACTACGAGCCCAAGAAGAAAGTCACGAACAAGGACGGTTACGTCTACTGTCTAGGACGGGGCGAGGACGCCGAATGACCGCCGCCCAGGCCTGTGCCGTCAGGAGACGCTGGCGGGAAGGGGCCACGGCACGACTCCAGGGCCACTCCGAGGAGGGCGGCCAGCGGCAGGGGCTGGGGCCCGGAGGACAGCGAGGACGAGGACGTGTCAGCGGGAGCTCCCCCACGGCACGAACCAAGACGCGCCAGGTGCACGCCAGTCCCCCCGCCGTTTTGCTCGCTGCTCGCGGGACTCTGGCCCGGGGCGTGAACTACAGACGCAAGCAGGAGCGCCCCGGGGCGGCCCCGTGGGGCTCCTCCTCACCCCGGGGGGTGTCGGGGTGCGGCGAAGAGCACAGGCCTATTCAAGCCGGGTCTAACGCCCGAGCCACCTGGAACTTCTAATCCTGTGGGCGGGGAGACCACACGAAGTCCTCCGGGAGCAGTTAGTTACTCCAAGGACCTCACTCTTCGCGATGCAACAGTCTCCTCTTCCCAGGCCCCGACCTAAGGCATCACGTGTAACAGTTAAAGAACAGCTTCCCTCGACAGCAATATCAAATCACTGCCCTAGTGCGACAGGAGGTCAGCGCAGCGGGAGTGTGAGACCCTTGGAGTTGGCATCCAAAACCCGGACCCCAGTCTACGCGGGTTCCAGTTCCAGTTCCAGCTTGTCTGGCAGACGAGGCAAGCCGGATCCGGAGTTTATGCGGAGAAAAACGGTCCGAACAGCCGTGGGGCCACGAGGCCGGGGGAGCCCTCCCGGACGGGGCACGACGCCACGCCAGCGCCCAGGACCGCGCGGGCGGCTCCCAGACGGGCCGCCAGGGTGACGGCCGCGGAGCTGGAGGGCAGCGAGCGCGCTCAGAAGTCCGCGGGGGGCCACGGTGCTGGCCCGCGTCGGGGACGGGCACTTCCCAGCACACCAGGCGGGACGCGGGGTGACCGCACACAAGGCCTGACTTCCAGGGACACAGCCCAACGGGCAACGCTCGTCTCTAAGTGGGCGGGGCTGTTCTTCGAACCTCGCAGACGCGCAGGCTGCCCAGCAGCGGGCTTCCGCAGGACCCTTTTCTCGCCAAGACGGTGAAGCTGGGTCCGCTCCCGCCCTTTCCCCTGCCCCTCCCTTAGTGAGGAAAGATATTCTGGAACGAGATACAAAGAGCATGACTTGCTCGTACTGAAAATGTGTCAGAACTCGGATGTTTCCTATGGTGCTGCTGAAAATTCTATCACTAGGAATTCCCTAAAAACGTATAGATTAAAAAGTGCTCAAGACAAGCGGTAAACTTGGTTAAAATGACCAGCAATTATCACTGGATTTTATCCATTTTATTCTCAAAACAGAATGGCTTCAAGAAAGTCTTACGTATTATTTGTGGCTGTTCCAGCTTTTACCTTTAACAGCCACACATGGCAAATTTAGACACAGAAGCGTTCAGATGCAGATTATTTGTGTTGGTACTTTACTGCAAATCAAGCGACTCGCTAAAGTCTAGGTTAATTTTTTGGCATCGCAAAAATGCCAGATGATGATTTGGCTATTCAACAAAAGCAACTGAAATATGTAATTCTTGTATCATTTGAAAGAAAACCTGAAATTCAACAACTCAATCCAGCACCTTTAGAGAGTAAACCTCGTGATTTATACTTTGCTTTCACTATTATATGAACAAAATAATATCCTTGGAGAAGGAGCAGACAGCGAGAGCAGGGGGACAGTCCAGAGCGCCCAGAAACACAGCCACACACACACTGTCCAAGGCGCAAGGCCACCCGCGTCTTCAACAAGCGGGGCGGGAGCAACTGCACGTCCACACGCAAAAAGTGAGTCTAGACGCCGACCTCACGCTCTCGACGAGTCACTCACAGTGGGTCGCGGACGCAATGCGGAATGCGAAACGATCAAACTTCTCGAAGACAAGACAGGAGAAATCCTGGGGGACCCTGCAGAGGGGGTGGCTTTTTACACACAGCACCACAGGCACAATCCGAGAGAGGACGGAGGAGCTGGACTTTGTTAACACGTCAGGCTTGTGTTCTGCGAAAGACCGTGTCAGGAGAGCGAGAAGACGAGCCACAGCCTGGGAGGAAGCATTTGCCAACACACCTCGGATAAAGGACAGTTATCTGTAATACGCAAAGAGCTCTGAAAACTCAACAATGAAACAACCTCTTAGAAGCAGACAAAAGACCTGAACAGAGAAGACACAGAGACGGCCAATCAGGAAAGCTGCTCCCCATCCCGGTCATCGGGGAGATGAAAACTCAAACAGCGGCGACACCGCTGCACACCTCCGAGAGCGGCCACGGTCTGGCGAGGACGGGAGCGCCCCGAGCGCTCGGTCACGGCTGCTGGAAAGCAGGTGGTGCCGCCACCTTGGAGGGAGGTTTGGTCGTTTCTCCCGAGACGAAACCTGCTCTTCCCACCCGACCCAGCGATCACGCTCCCTGAGGTCCCCCCATGGCGGACGGGAACACACGTCCGCACAGAAACCTGCACACGAGGGCGGCGGCAGCTCCGTGCGTAACTGCCAACCCTTGGAAGCCACCCGGGGGCTCTTCAGCGGGTGGACGGATGGGAACTGTCCCTGCAGCCCGTGGGAGGGTGTTCGGCGTGAAGAGGACGTGAGCCATCCCGCCATGAGGGGACGCGGAGGGACCGTGACTGCATGTCAGAGTGACAGGAGCCGGTCGAGAAGGCGGCGGCCCGTGTGATCCCAGCGACAGGACTCTCTGGCGAAGGCACAGCGGTGGGGCCGGGGACGGGCCGTGTTGCGGGGGCGACGGGAGGATGAACGAGTGGACCACAGAGGCTGTCTAGGGCGGTGAGAACACGGTGTGTGGCGCTGGAGGGGTGGCTGTCCCCCGCGTGTGCAAAGCCACGATCAGCCAGGGCGGTACCGGTGCGTGAGTGCAGCCTTACCCGCGGTGACACGCACACCACTGCGGGGGCAGAGAGACACGGGGAGTTCCCCCAGTTCCGCTGGGAACCTAACACTGCTCTAAACAATAATCTATTTTAAAAACAAACAAACAAACAACTAAGGGGACGCCAGGTGGCTCAGTGGGTTAAGTCTCTGACTCTTGATTTCGGCTCCGGTCATGGTCTCAGGGTCGTGAGATCGAGCCCCGAACTGGGCTCAGGGCTCCATAGGGAGTCTGCCGGAAAGCCCCGCTGTCCCTCCGCCTCCCCCCGCTGAAAACAAAACACAGCAAAAGTAAGGAGGAAATTTGCCTTAATAGGCACATGGATAGTAAGAAAACCCGAGTACATAAAAGAAGGTTTTCTGGCTGCAGGAACAGAGAAACACATCAGGGAAGAGAAGTGAGGGCGCGGTGGGAGGGGCTCCCAGGTCGGGGGCGTCTGAGACACAGAGGGAGGGGGCGGGCCAGGGGCACACGCGGGGCCGGACCCACTCCCGCCTGTGCCCACAGACAGAAACACAAAAGTGTGAAGTGAGCAGGAGAGAAGACGCAGGCTTGGTTTGGACCCTGAGCGGGAACGGCCGGGACACGGCCACCCGGACACAAAGCAGGAGGGCGATACGTCGGAAGCAGGAGGAGTTAAACTTTTGGTGACATCAGATTATACCCAGAGGACAGCTGACCGACGCGAGGCTAGGCAACAGGAGGGGCTCCCCCGCCTGATGGGCCTGGGGAACCTGCAGCCGAGTGGGACGTGACCGCGCAGAGTGGGGCCGGAGGGGCGGCCCCGCCTCCCGCCCAGACCTCCCGTCCTCCCCCGTCCTCTGCGGCCCCGAGCGGGGTCTTCTAGGCTTTACCGCGCATGGCGTCTCAATCTCTCCGCCGGCCCCGCTCCTTGTGCTTTATTTTTATTATTACTTTTGAGGATTTTTACTTATTTATTTTAGAGAGAGAGAGAGAGGGCACACAGGTGGAAGGGGCAGAGGCAGAGGGAGGGAGACTCCCAAGCAGATTCCCCATGGAACTCGGAGCTGGACGCGGACCTCGATCCCACGACCCTGAGATCCCGACGGAGCCAAAATTGAGAGTCAGGTGCTCAACCGACGGAGCCCCCGTGCGTCCCCCCCCCCCCGCCCCCGTCCTTGTGATCTTGAACATCAAAGCATGCTCGGCTCCAGGGTGCAGACGGCTGGGGCCAGCGGCCTGCGGGTGGAGTTGGGCTGCCCCTGAGCTGCTCTGAGCTGCCCCCGCCCCCCTGCACACGAGGTGCCGCTGGAAAGGCCCAGCCTGCCTCCCCCGGAGCCAGGAGCAGGTGGGCCTGGCACAGAACCGAGGACGCGCCCTCCGGTTCTGACGCGCCTCCCAGCAGGCGGTCCCAGAAAACGCTGGTGCGCGTGCTCAGACGTCCAGGGAGCCCACCCGGAGTCCACCCAGCGTGCTGGAACCCGGGCTCCTGCTCGAACGCAGGTGCCCATGCAGCAGGCCTGGGGGCCGGGAGGCTGCAGTGCCCTGCCAGGTCCACCGGACGCTGCTGCTTCCTCCAGGTGCCTTAAAACCGCACCCCAGAGCGCTGTCTGCCTCGGCTGCTCTCGTGTGCGGCAGGCAGCTGGGAAGGGAAATGATTGTCGCTCGGTGGGGGACGTGTCCTTGGACCTGGAGAACCTAATTTTGGGGAGAAGGAGTGGGAAACCATCGTGGAAGTGGGAGAAGGTGGGGCCACAGAGACCAACAGTCGCCGTCCTTGTCCGTGAACTTGCCCTGCTTGGCCGGCGGGGATTTCTGTGGGTCCGGGAGGACCATTAGGCCTGGACCCCACTGGTGTGCCCTCGGTGGGACTCTCCACTGTGGAGCAGGACCCATGGTGGCTGGCTGTGTCCTCAGTCCAGACTGTCTACCCCGGGCCTCCCGGGTCCCCCAGCTACAGAGGAGGCCACTGGAGGGGTCAGTTCCAGAAGCGGGGGCGGGGAACATGAGGGTCCCCATGGCCCTCCAGAAGATGCCATCCCACTGGGTGCTGTCACTGGGCTGGTTTGGTAGGCACAGCCAGCCCCACCCCATCGGGCTGGGAATATGCTGGGCTGGGTAATGCCCCGTGGATGGTCCCCTGGGGGGCCACAGTGCCCCTTCCCCCCGTTAAGAGCTCCAAGGTCCTTGCATAAAGTTGAACATTTTTCAGGTTTGAGATGGCAGCAGCTGTTCCCCCGACCAGAGGACATCTCCCGCACCCAGATGTCTTCCCAAGGCCGGGTGCCCACCTCGATCTGTGGGAGCTTTCTCCTCACCCACCATGGCTGCTGGGCCAGGCTGGGGGACTGTCCTGGCTGTCCAGGTCTCTCAGGGACCCAGCTCCTGTACTCGGGTGCCCAGAGCCCCCAGCACCTGCCTTCACTCACGTGGTCAAGCCTCATACCCAGATCCCCGCCCACAGTGACTGCACCCAGCGAGCCCCGGGCACCTCGATGGGTGACTGCCCTTCTGCCCATGCCACATCCCTGGGGGGGGGGTCACAGCTGCCCTCTGGCCTGCTTGGAGCTCAAGGGGGTTCACCATGGGGGCAGACCCTACACCTCCTCCCGAAGCTCCACCCTGGATCCCAACTGGCCTTGCCAGTGCACAGCTGGCCCACGCCCCCTACCCAAGGATGGAGGCCGGAGCGGGGGGAGGATGTGGCAGGGAGGAGGATGGGGGGGAGGACGTGTGTGGAGGAGGGTGTGTGGTTCCCACCCCATCCCAAGGTCACTACTGCAGGGGTGCCCCCTGCACCTCCTCTTGGTGGGGATCCTCTCTCCCACACCTGCCCAGGAAGCGTTCGAGTCCTGGGGTCTCGGCCCATGCCGACCAGTGGTGGGAGGGAGGAGAGGGCCTGTCCTTCCGGGGGTCCCCCACAGGGAGGGTGCTGAGAGGGAGCAGGACCAGGTCTGAGATGGGCCCTGCTAGACGGGGAGGGGAGGCTCCCTTCTGGGCCGAGACCTGGGTCAGCCTGAGGGTCTTCTCATCTTCACCTCTGCTCCCACCTCAGGCCCTCAGCCCTCCTCCCTCAGACCTCACCTTTGTCCCCCGTCTCCCATCACCCTGTCCTCTCAGGCCTCACCCCTCCCCCAGTACCCCACCACTCTCAGGCCTCACCCCTGCCACCCCTTCCCCATCACCCTGCTCTTCAGACCTCACCCCGTCCCCCCTCAGCCCTCTTTCCTGCATCTCTTTGGCACTGGACATGCTCTGGGACCCTTCTGGGGTCTGTGTGCAGCCTCGACCATCTCCTGGGCCAGGCTCCAGGGTGTGGGGTCCTTCCCGGCCCACGGCTCATGTTGCTGCCCCGTCCTGCGTGGCCATCCGGACAGGAGGGCAGACGCTCCGCACAGCCCGGGCACTGGGCAGCCTTTGGTGGGTGACTCATGGCGGAGTCAGGGCTGGGGCGGAGGGTATCAGATGCTGACCTACCCCGGAGCAGGGGTGTCGCCCCATAATGCCTCCACGGAGGAGCTCACACCTTCCAACACGCGACGAGAGCCCTTCATTCCCGTGTGTCCGTCCAATCTGCCTCCCATCCTTTGTGTTTCATTTCACACATTTCAATCAGCGCTCTGAGGGCCCGAGGGGCTGAGGCGCCGGGACAGCTCAGGAGCCGCGGACCTGCGGTGGGCAGTGGGCAGGCAGTGCCGTCCCCTCCCTCCCCTCCCCTCCCGCAGCCACCGGGGCCTGGTTGGCTGGGAGGAAGGAAGCCGGTCTGAGTGTGGGCCTGACCAGCTCTGGCCTGGCTGCCCTGGCGCCCTCCTCGGGACCCTGGCGCCGGCCCGTCCCGGGGCCAAGTGGGGAGGCTATTCTGGGAGCTTGTGCGGAGGCCCCGGGAGCTCCTTATAAGGCTCCCTCCGGCAGCGCGTTGCCGTCTGACCCCAAGGTCCGCCCGCTACCCCAGCCTGCTGCGGGACCTGGGTGCACAGGCCCCTGCCCTGAGCCCACTTCTCCGTGGGGTCTGGTTAGCCCCGTCTCTGATGATGCTCTCTCTCAAGTTCAGTGAATTTCACCAACATCTAGGCCTTGGGGTCTTGGGAGAGAAGTAGGGGGCAGAGCAGGCTTTCCACATCCTTTTATGATGAGCTCCTGGGCCTGGCGGCGTCACCAATGACTCGGGACTCAGCCCTGGGAGCCAGTGTTCCTGGCTTATTTTTAGACACTCTCATTGGAACACCTGGGTTGGGCTCAAAAATACAAGTATTTTAATAGTTGAAAAATATAACTTTACAGCAGCTCATTCCCTGGGGAGACAATGCCCAGCAGGCTGTTTCCGGAGGCTAACGGGCCTGTGTTTCCTCTCCGCCTAGCCGTCCGGCCACTGTGCGGCCCTGGCTCTCTCCCGATGGGGCCCCCGCAGGACACGCCTGCGCTGAGCCACCTCTGTTTGCGGCTCTCCCTTCAAACAAGCAGATGCTGGAAACGTGAGGCCAGGAACAGATTTTCACCAACTTCTCCCTGGGAGGGCTGTGGTCGGACCCCTGGTGCAGGCACGGGGACTGCGGGCAGCACTTGGTGACAAATGAGTGGGTGAGGCAGCGAGCATGTGAGCCCGTGGGCTGTCCTCTGAGCCTTGAGCCGAGGCTGGCCCGCGGCTTGGCTGGCTGGTGTCCAGTGGGGCTCTGTCGTGGCTGGGGGGTTGGGCTGTGCTCGCTGCCCGGGCACAGAAGTGGACCCCCACCCCAGCTCCCTTGCCTGCTGCATGGGACAGGCCCAGGACACGGGTGGGGAAAGCATGAAAGGCCTTAGCACGAAAGGCCTTGCATCCTTGCGACTTTGGGCAGAGCCCCTGGCCCAGCATCCTCGGCACCACCGGGAGCTCGTGGGGACGCAGCCTCTCGGAGCAGCTCTCGGCCTCTCTCTCCGGCTGGGCGGGGACCGGCTGGGCAGGGCAGGGGCTGCGGTCTCTGAAGGCTGGACCGGCTGCAGCCTGGCCACAGGGCTTGTGCTCCTCCCAGCACGGTGGTGGCAGGTCCCAGGGCAAGTGCCCTGAAAGAGCCAGGGGGACGCTGCAGGGCTTGTCCTGGGGTGACCTCGGGATCCCCAGCTCGGGCCCAGTGCCAGTCCCCGCTCCGCCGTCACCATCCCCAGGAGGCCCATCGAGGCCCCCTCGGTCGAGAGCACGAGTCACGTGCAACACACATGACGCGCTCCCCGTTTGTGGCTCCTGCTGCCGTGGGAGGAAATCCCAGGACGGCTGGGGGCCTGGGAGTGCCCCACGGTGCTCGGCACACACAGGTGCCCCACAAACCCTCCTGGATGAGTGAGTGCCCGTGCGAGTCGGCAGAGATCACACGAGGACGAAGTGCCCTGCGGCTCTACCCGGGATGTGTCCGTGAACAAGGACCTCACCAGCGCGGCCGCTGTCGGGACGGGGCGCTGACAGCTTGGGGCCGCGTATGGGGGTTCTGGGCGCCCACCCTCCCCTCCGGCGCCCTGACTCGCTCTCCAGGCCTCTCAGCGATGCAAACTGCCCTGAAAGCTTTGTGCTCCGAGAATCAGACTCCCTCTCCTCCCCCGCCCTCGTGTGTGCTCAGTGCCTGAACCCTGTCGCTCTGTCCTTAGCCTCTACGGCAAGGGGAGGTAATCAGAGACTCCGCTCCCCTGTGCGTCCGTGGGGCCCAAGCCCCTCAGCTGAATTCATGCTCTTCTTTTGAGATGATGTTTTAAAGAATTTATTTAAGTGCAATTAATTAACACGCAGCGTATTATTAGTCTCGGGGTGGAGGTCACGGAGTCCCAGCTGCACACAGCACCCAGCGCTCGTCCCATCCTGTGCCCTCCTGATGCCCCCCCTAGTCACCCCATCCCCCCGCCTCCCATCCAGCGACCCTGTTTGTCTCCTATGGTCAAGAGTCTCATGGTTTGTCTCTCTCTCTGCTTTCATCTTGTTTTATTTTTCCCTCCCTTCCTCTATGCTCCTCTGCTTTGTTTCTTAAATCCCACACACGAGTGAGATCATATGATAATCCAGATGGCCAACAGACACATGAAAAATGCTCCACATCCCTCGGCATCAGGGAAATAGATCAACACCACAGCGAGACCCCGGCTCACGCCTGTCAGGACGGCTGAAATCAACCAGCCAGGAGACGAAGAGAGGGGAGCCTCCTGCACTGCTGCTGGGAACGCAGGCCGGTGCGGCCGCTCTGGAACCCAGCGCGGAGGGTCCTCAAACGTGAACAGCAGAGCTGCCCTACGACCAGCGATCGCACCACTGGGAATTTACCCCAAAGACGCAGACGGAGTGACCCGAGGGGCCCCTGCCCCCCAGCGTCCACAGCAGCGACGCCCACGACAGCCAGACCGCCGGAAGAGCCCGGATGTCCGTGGACAGAGGAAGGGACAGAGAAGACGGGGCTCGTCTGCACGACGGAATGTGACTCGGCCGTCAGAAAGGGAGACGTCCTGCCGTTGGGGATGCCCTTTTAACCGCTGCTTTGTAACCAGAGCAGACACGGCCACAGCCCTGTCCCCCAAGGAGCTCCTTAGCCCACAGCTCCCTGGTCAGAGTCCCTGCCCGCTGTCCTCGAGCCAGGCATACAGCAGGTGCTCAGCAAGAATCTCAGTGGGAGCCAAGTAGAGGCCAGCCTTGGTGAGCAGCTGGCCAAGCATGTGTCTGGTCTCTCTGGGATGACCACTACGGGGAGCACCGCGTGAGGAGCCCCGAGCTGCAGGCAGACCCCGCCCCTGCCGGCAGGGAGGTGGTCTGAGCTGGAGGATCCCCTCCCCAAGGCCACGACGGATCCTGGCAGGGCCTAGCAGGGACTCAGTGTCCCAGGCTGTCCATGCACATTCCCCGTGTTGCTCGGGGTCCCTGGGGTTCCCGGCGCCTTCTCGCCTGCTTCTGTAGGGACACTCCACGTGTTGTCCCCCCGGCCACAGGCTTGGGCTGTGGTGCTGAGCGGGCGGTTCTCTTACCTGCTCCTGCCTGGCCGGTCTCCGGCGTGATGTCCTCCCCGGTTGGCACCATCTGGCGGCCCCTGCCAGAGACGGCGTGACCGGAGGGTCCGCCAGCGGGTAGATAAGGGGTTGAACGTGGGGTTTGGGAGTTGGCCTGGCACCGAACAGGAAAGGCTCAGATCCCAGGGCCGGATGCCCCCGAGTGCCAGGTCTCGGAGAGTCAGAGGACACCGGCTCCGCAGGTTTCCTCCGAGTGGGGCGGACCTGCCAAGGGCTTGAGCAGCTGCTTGCTCAGGGGAGAAGGCAGGGAGGAACTGGAGGGGCCAGGCTGTGGCTCAGGAGAAAGGTGCTGAGGGCATGGGCCAGGGCGGTCAGGTTTGGAAGGACTGGGGGACTCAGCATCATGGTTTCTGATGGATTGCTGGGGTGTGGATGGAGGGAGGAGGGAGGCTGGGGTAGAGGGAGGAGGGAGGATGGCTTGTGGGTACAGTGGTCCCAACTAGTTGTGGTTCCCACAGGCTGTGAACGGGCTGTAGACCCCCATGAACTCTGGTCCCCATGAACTGTGGCTCCTTCCTGCCCCATGGGCTGTGGTCCCGGCGGGCTCTGTTCCCCCATGAACTGTGCCTCCCCTTGCCGTGGGCTGTAGTCCCTATGAGCTGTGGTCCCCCGTGACTGTGGTCCCTGGTGTCCTCCCAGGGGCTTGGTCTGGACTGCGGCCTCCCTCGGTCCTGCAGGCCCCGAAGCCCAAACCTCTCCGGAACAGGTCCCGTCTTGAGACGCATGGCACGGAGCTGGCGCAGCCCTCGCCCCGGGGGTCTCCGAGAAGCCTGCCCGAGAGGGCCCGCTCTGGCGACTGGCTCAAGGCAGAGCTAAGATCAGATGAAGCCAACCCCCAGAGATGCCCCAGTGGCCGTGGCCGTCCTTGTGGGCTATTTCTGAATCGTTCGCTTGCGTCAACCAAGCTGGCCTGTCCCCAGGAGCCAGGAGGCCACATTGACCTTGAGCGGTGGAGGGAGCGGGGCTGGTGTTGAAAGGGGCTCTGTCCTCCACGGGGTTCTCCGTCCCAGAGCAGCACACAGGGGCTTTGTTCTCCAGCCCGGGCCCCGAAGGCCGCTCCTTCTGCTGGGGACCCGGGGGGCGTCCTGGGGGACGGGACGGGACTCTACAGGCCGTGGCGCAGGCCGACGGGGCCCTCCCAAGTTCACTGCCAAGTGTCTGCTCTCTTCACCCCTTCCCCAGAGCCCGGCCAGGGGCTGTGCCCGTCTGACCCCTGCCACCGCCCGGGACGGGCCGCGCCAGGACCTGCAGCGCCCAGAGCCTCGGGCACAGCTGGGCGAGCCGCCAACAGCCTCCACGCCCCGGGTGGAAGGACCAGCGTGCTGATGTCTATCCTGGGCCCTCTTCTCCTTCCCAGATCTCAGCATTTCCTCATTTTTCTTTGAGACAAAACATTGTGCTTTGTGATGAACGTGATGGTAAAGCCCTGGGCCCTGCCCGTCGGGTCTCCGAGATGCTACAGCGGCCACCTTCAGGGACCCAGGACCCCCGTGACCCAACCCTCTTCCCCGGCCCCCCACCCTCCCCCCACACTGGTATTATTCAGGACCTTCCCCCCCAAGACCATCTCTGAAGACGCCCCCTATGGCAGGACAGCCCCGCCCTCGGGCATGTCCTGTTCTCTCTCCTCCCGGCCCTCCCCCTCCCCCTGGCTCCCTGGCAGTGGCCAGTTCTGCAAGTGTCCACCCCAGAGCTGCTCCTTGTCCTGGCAGGACAAACTCAGCCTTCAGATGCCGGGTCATGGGTCAGCTCTTCCAGGAAGTCCTCCTGACTCCTGGGGGGAATGAACCTTCCCCCTCCAGGTGCAACGGGAGATATGGGTTTAGGAGCCAAGCTCTGCTGCACCGTTTTCACCCAGTATGTGCGGCCCCACTGTGTGCAGGTGCTGTGCTGCGGGCTGAGGGCAGCCTGTAGGGGGAGGGACACATGGCTCTGTCCCTGCGGAGGATGCCAGAGAGGGGCCAGATGCAACCCAGGGAGGGACCCGTTACCTACTGCAGGTCGGGGCAGGGCAGGGCCCGTTGGGAGACGGACGCAGTGCATGACCAGGTGATGGGCCAGCGGGAGAACGTCCAGGTGAGACCCAGGGGCAGGAGTCCAGGGGAAGAATGAGCGGGAGGAGCAACCGCACCTGCTAATGTCCTAAGGCAGGAAGGGGGGACTGTGGGAAGAAGGAGGTCTGTGGAAGCCTGGAGGAGAGGCCAGAGCAGACTGCCGGGCCGGGGGCCCCCGAGACCCCGGTGGGTGTCCTCAGCAGGGCAGTGGGCCCCAGGAAGGACATGAGCTCTTGGACTCTGGTGGAGGCCTGATGGGGGGCAAGAGAATCTTGGGTCCAGGTTGGGGTGCTGCCAACGCCGGGGCGAGTGGGGTTTGGACAGGTGGGGGAGCTGATGGGGGGGAACAGCGTGCTTGGAGGCTGAGCTCATAGGCAGAGCTGATGCGAGGGAGGGAGGCGAATGTCTGGCGCTCTGGAGCCTCCAGCTCTGAAGTCCGGGAGCCTGGGGGGAGCGTCCAGGGAAAGATGGGGCGCTCGCTTTATGCGTACTCCGTGGGGTGTGTAGGCCGAGCCGCCTTTGGAGCCTGGGGCTCTGCAGGGTCCAGGCTGGGGACAGGAACAGGGAAACCCTTGGCCCACAGGAAGGGGGTGAGTCGTAAGGTCCTGGGGTCCCAGACATGCAGGAAACCCCCGGCCCCAAGTCTGGGCTTCTTTGTGAAATGAAGGTAATGGTGCTGGACGTTCTGGTCCTTTAAGGGAGGTGTGATTAAATGAGAAAAAGTTTCTGTAAGCCCTGGGGCACGTGGGCTCAGGGCAGGAGGCGAACCCCTCTTCCACCGCTCCTGACCCTGTGCACAGGCCTGGGAGCCCGGCGCGGCCACGGCAGGTTCTCTCTGTGTCCGGGGCGCTGAGCCCACGGGCCCCGCGCGTCTCCGAGCCGCCAGCTCAGCAAGGTTCCCTTCCAGATGGGTGCCGGGCACAGGCGGGCAGGCAGTGCAGACCGCGGTGGGGGCCAAAGTCACGGAGGGTCAAATGTGGGGAGAAGGTGCATCTTCAGGGAACGGGAAATGAAGAAAACCATGTCTTGCCCGAATACAGAGCCCCTCGCTACAAAGACGGGGCAACGTGGAGAGCTCAGGGAGGCATTTGCTGCAGGAAGGCGGTCCTGGTGGGACGGGGAAAATCGCTCCCGGACCCGGGGCTTTTCCAGCAGCGGAGAAGAATCATCTCATTGTCTGGACGCCAGGGCCTAGGAGATATTTTCAGGTACAACTGGCCAAGTGCTCGTGGGTCTTTGAAATGCAGAGTCCCCTTGGATGGGGACTCAGTCCGCGGGTCTCACTTCCAAGTTACTGGCGCAGCTTAGCAAGAACAAGCTAAGTGCCCCCAGCAGAGCTCATTTTCCTAAACAGTGTGTTGTTGGAGAGACTGTGGATGTTTTGGTTCCAAAACAACAGAGCCTTCCAGGCAGGAGGCAAAGTTGGGGGGTTCCCTTTGCGCCCCCCTCAGTGGCTCCCTCGTGACCACGGGCGCGGTGCACACCCAGGAAATTATCCTGGGCCCCTAAGGGCTCCAGAGCCCCTGCCCCCAGGAGGATTCGGCAGCCCTCCCCTGAGGCCCTGCCGTCCCCTGCTGTCCCCAGCGCGCCCCACCTCGCCCCCGGGAGGTCTGCCAGCTCGAGCACAGGTCTGCGTGACCGTCACACACCCGGCCCCCGCCCTGTGCACCCCCGTGTAACCCCCGCCCCGACCCCTACCCCTGGGCCGTCCTGCTTGCTGTGATTCCACTGTAGCTGGGGTCGCCCGAGCTGTGTATGGCCGAGGGGCGGTGGGTGCTGTGGGGGCGGGGGCCGGGGGCGGGTAACTGGCTCGGGCCCTCGCGGGGAAGGGCTGGGGGGTCTCGGGCTCGCCGCTCCTTCAGATAAAGTGGCTCTAGCCCGGGTGGGTTTGTGGGCAGCCGGGGATTCCCCTCTCTGCCACAGACCCCAGGAGCAGAGTCGTGCAGCCCGATGCCAGCTGCGTGTCCAGTTCTGTACAAAACCGCAGAGCGCTCGGCGGGGCAAGCCCGGGCTCCCGGCTAGATCAGAACCTTCACTGCGGTGCAAGGGTTCTGCCGCAGAGCCGCGTCCCCTCAGCCCTCTCTTCAGAGTCCTCTCAAGGACCCCACCGAGGAGGGATGGCTGCAAGGGCAGGAGGAGGGAGGCGTCCCTGAGACCAGGTTCCCAGTGCCCAGTCTCCCCCAGCACGGTACCGGTCGGTCCTCCCTCCTCCGGTCAGTCGAAAGTGCTTGTTCAGGTGTCTGCAGACCTCCAGGCTTCTTCCAGGCTCAAGCTCCAGAGGACAGGTCCATCTTCTCCCCAGCGCTGTCCCTGTGCCCAAAGGGGCCTGCTGGTGGACGCCAAGCACACCCGTGCCCCTCCGTTCTCTTCTAAACAGGGCTCCCTGGGGGAGTGTGTCCCCGAGGACTTGCCTCTGATCTCACTCTGCCCTGAGTGTCTGGTCAGGGCAAAGACACAGGGAAGACAAGGCCACAGGGCACAGGGGAGCAGACACGACAGGCCAGACTCGGAGAAAACAACTTTCCTTTTAGAAAAAGACAGTCTCTTCAACAAATGGTGCTGGGAACACTGGACAGCCACATGCAGAAGAATGACAGTGGACCATTTCCTTACATCACATGCACATAGACTCAAAATGGAGGAAAGACCTCAGTGTGAGACAGGAATCCACCAAATCCGAGAGGAGGACACAGGCAGCAACCTCTGTGACCTCAGGAGCAGTGACTTCTCCCTAGACACGGCTCCAAAGGCAAGGGAAGCAAAAGGAAAAATGAACTATTGGGGCTTCATCAAGATCAAAAGCTTCTGCACAGCAAAGGAAACAGTCGACAAAACCAAAAGACAACTGACAGAATGGGAGAAGATATTTGCAAACGACATATCAGATAAAGG